>JAGKTI010008525.1:21559-33367 GCA_018397915.1 Birgus latro
AAGCCGCACGGTGTTAGCGGCAGACCCCCGGTTACACTTGGGGGGTTGGGGGTGCTGGTGTCGTCTGCACCAGCTGTCACGTCGTCTTGGCCTTTACTTCTAATTTCTGTATTTCAGCCACGGTACCGGCCATAATCCATACCGGGAAAGGGGCAGAACCGGCCACAGTCCGTTCCCCAGTTGCATCTCTGCTGCAACGCTGCGGCACGGGCCACAAGCCGTGTCGGTTGGGCAGGACAGGCCACCAGTCGTCCACTACCTGTAGTCGTTCCCCCCAGAGTAGCGCTGCAGCACCGGCCACAAGCTGTGCTGGGTATGAGGCAGGACCAGCCATCATCCATCCCTCCGCTACTAATGCTCCCTGCTCTACGGTACAGGCCACTAGATGTACCAGAGTTATAGTCCCTGTAGGACCATGACGTTGGCCACTAGCTGCGTTGAGCCAGAGGCAGAGCAGGCTATAGTCCGCTCTTCTCCTACAGGAGATTCTCCCTCCCCCTATGGAGACAGGATAGACCAAGCTGTGTCTTGCGCTAGCCCTGAGTTCCAATGAGGCAGAGGAACCACCGTGCTGGCCACTAGCCATATAAGGGAGGCAGAGTTGGCCACAGTCCACTCCTCACCCTCTGTTCCCAGGATATCTCCTGATGGGGAAGTCCCTTACCTGGCCCACCCGGTTTCCTGTGGGCGGGCGGGATGCACCCCGTCCCCTGCAGAGGGAGTGACTGGAGAGGACCCTTTCCCGGAACCTTGGTGAGGCCTTACCCAAAGCCTTAGGTCCCTTCAGCTCCACCAGTGTGAGCAGCAGCAGAGGTGGAGCTCCAGCAAACGTAGCAGCCAGCATCAGGCCCTGTCGACCACTCCCTCAGCCCGAGGTTCCCGTGAGGCGGCCCTGATGGCGACACTACCCTCCAGCCGTTGCCGCAGTCCAGCCAACCCAGGTTCCAGTACCCTGGGTCCTCAGACACCCCGGGAGCTGCCCCGAACACCAGGGCACGACCTACCTGCTGATGGGACCTCTCCGGGCCTGTCCCAGACCCGGCGTCAGACTCACTTCCTGGCTCTCATCGGACCGAGCCCGTAGCCCCGCACCTACGTGTGGGGCCCTGTGAAGATGTGTCTCTCTGTCCACCCTCCTGACGGAGGGATCAACCTTCGGCCAACCAATGATAGTGAAGAAGAAGGACTTTACCAGTGTGTCCTCTTAGACCCAAATATATGTATACAGTCATATGTGTAACATGAGTGATTCCTTACAGTGTGTTCTTGTGATTAAGTGACCAGAAAAGCCCAGAGCATAAGATTGGACGAGCCCACTAGTGATCCTGGTCTATGGTATATCATGAACGGAGTCCCGTGTGCCCCTGCTTGTGTAATGTCACTCACTCCCCCCCAGTGAATGAAACACCACGGTAACCAAACAGGAAAACTATATTGTATCAATCGTGCTGTCCCCTTGATTATTAATTCTCTCCTTCCCCAGTGTAAAGGCACGCTGGTGTTCGTAAAGCTACCCACACCGTGTCCTTTGGAAACGACACCCACAAAGTGATCGTGCCACCCCTTGTTTATTCATCCTCCCCCTCCCCAGTGTACAGGCAAGTTAATCACCGTGTGTCTAACCATCTCCGAGTGTTTCTCTTAAAATACCGCAATCCCCCCTCTCAGTGCACTACAGCACGGTCGGCTCCCTCCGTGATGGACCGCCAACCAGATCTGTATCTATCGACATAGTGTTAACATAATTGAACCCTTGTATCAGTGCCGTCCAGTGCTATACTATATTGGGAAATTATAACAAGTGTATTTGAAATACAGGAGTTAGGGGTTGGAGCCGCCAACCACACAGCGAGCGGGGCAGACGACACCAGCTCCCCCAACCCCCCCAGATCACTGGGGGATTATCGCCAGCGCAGCGCGGCTGGGAGCAGGAACGACCTACCTGTTCAACTTCCCGGCACCCCTCTTGTGCCCAGGTGAGGGCCCGGAAAGGTAGCAGTCGCCGGCACCTTGTCTCCGGCCGGAGCACAGCTCTGCAGGTAAGGGGTGGAGTTTACAACTCCACACAGCGCCGCGGTACTGACAATTGTCGTACCGGGTATGGGGCAGAATTGGCCATTGTCCATTCCCCAGCTGTCTCCCCGCCACAGGACCCTGACACGGACGCGTGTCAGCCAGTCCCCTGTAGGCGTTCCCCCAAGAGCAGCACCAAGGTCCCGGCCACGAGCCGTACCGGGCATGAGGCAGGATTGGCCATAGTCTGCCCCTCAGCTGCTAGTGACCAGAGCTCGTTGATACAGGCCATAGCCGTCCCAGAGCTCACCTCCTCGGCATTAGCCACGAGCCACGCCCAGCCTAACACAGTGCAGGCCACAAGCTGCCAGGGAAATAGGCCCAACAGAGGGCAGGCCACAAGCTGCCAGGAAAATAGACCCAACACAGTGCAGGCCACAAGCCGCCAGGAAACCAGGTCTAACACAGAGCAGGCCACGAGCTGCCAGGGAAGTAGACCCAACACCGTGCAGGACACAAGCCGCCAGGAGATCAGGTCTAACACAGTGCAGGCCACAAGCCGCCAGGAAACTATCTCTCCCTGTGCCCTCTCGGTGTTGGCCACAAGTCACGCCAGGCCAAGTACAGAGCAGGCCACAAGCCACCAAGAAACCAGACCTAGTGAAGTGCAGGCCATAAGCCGCCAGGCAGCTATCCCTACGGTCACGCAGGCGTTGGCCACGAGTCACGCCTGGCCCAGTACAGAGCAGGCCACAAGCCGCCAGGAAACTATCCTCCCTGTAACCCATCAGGCGTCGGCCACGAGTCACGTCGGGTCTGGAGCAGAGCTGGCCATAGTCCGCTCCACTCCTACGGGAGCACCAGCAGTCGGAGAGGACCCTACACCCGAGGCGTGGCAGAGTCTCACCCAGGACCTTGGTTCCCTACGACTCCACCCAGGTGACCAGCTGCTGGACCAGAGCCCCCGCAGACCTCACAGCCACTGCCGGGCCCCATCCACCACTCCCCTGGGCCGAGCTTCCCGTGAGGCGCCCCTGACGGCGACGCCGCCCTCGAGCCGTTGCCGCAGCCCAGCCGCCCCTGGTTCCAGTCCCCTGGGTCCCCTGCCGCCCCAGGAGTTGCCCCGCACACCAGGGCGTGACCAACCGGTGGGTGAGGTCTCCCGACGACGCTCCCAGATCCGACGTCAGGCCCAGCTCCTAGCCCTCTTCGGGCCGAGCCCTTAGCCCCACAGCCACGTGTGGGACCCTGCCCAGGAGCACGCCACTCCGCCCCTGTTTCCCTCCTGATGGAGGAATCGCCCTGGGCCCATCAGTGTCACCCAAGTGACTGGACTATCTATATATATGTGTGTGTACCCTTAAGCTCAGTTCTAGTGTGCATATACAGGTATCTTACGAGTAATTCCCTACAGTGTATCCTCAAGTGAAGTGACCAGAAACCCCGAATAAGATTGGACATGCCGATAGATATAACGTGGCCGGACTTATATTGGAAGGTAGAGTCCTGCCGCCCTAGACTGTCTTAGTGATAACCTAGACTTGCCCCTTTTGTGTCTTTGTGCCTTGCACTGGTGTTTACGTTCCCCCTCCCCTGTGTTCAGTTAAATTTGCATCAGCCCCTTGTCTCAGCCGCATGGCTGACCCGGGCATACCAAATACCACAGTCCACCCTGTTAAATACCTTTACGGGCAACCCTACCTGTGATAGCCTTCTGGCCGCCAGTTACCTGAAGTACAGGTGTAAAGTAAGATATACATGTATACAGTGCCGTCCAGTGCTATACGGGTTTTAGAGATTGTGTCAAAACCATTCCTGTGTCCGAAGATATAAATGTGTTGTATGTAACACGAGTGTCGGGTGAATAGTACCATACTTGAACAAGAAGGTAAAGTGACAGATAGCAATTGTGTACAGTGTTCACTTCCCCCCCCCAGCAAATCCTTTGTAATATCTGTGATGTATTATTGTTCTGTGTCTTATGTCTAGAATACATGTGTGATACCCACTGCCTTGTTTTTGTGTCCAGTCCTGCTCTTAGGAGCTACCTCCCGGTCTAGAATAGGGACCCGCTTTAGCCTGCGTATTTGAGGGCGAGAACCGTCCCACAAATACGTAGCATAACAGTATTTATGTGTCCAAAGTATAAGTGTAATAGAGGTACCGTAAATACTGCGTGTATTCTACCATACTTTCCCTAAGCCAGTATAGAGACAGATTGTAATTCAGTAAAACCTTGTGCTAATCCATCTCCGGCCAACCAAGAATCTATTGTATCTAGTGATGTAATATTTGTCTCTGGGAAGATATTTGTAATACATGTGTGTAACAGTTCACTGCCTTGTTTTTGTGACCAGTCCTTTCCTTAGAAATGCCGACCTGGTCTTGAATAAGAACCTGCTGAGAGTCTGCATATTTGACGGGACGAGAAGTCGCCCCTCAGAAACGCGACAGGTAATAAGTTCACCTCTCGCCTACGTGTACAAGGGACGAGTAGTCGGCCCTCAAATACGTGGCATAACAAATACCTTCTCTCTGTTAGATCCAGACACTCCATCATCATCATCCCCTTCCACAAATCCATCCTTGCTTCCCACTTCTCAGCTTTCCCTCCCAGTCTGATCCATACGCACAGGAAAACATAGTTCAACTGACTGTCTATTACCAGATGCCTTAATCCCGTAAGGGATGGCCAAAAACAAAACTCCTCCATGTTGCCCTGTCCCCTGCCATTGCACTGCCCTCCCCCCAGCTCACACACCCCTCTCTCATAATATATCTCTCCACTCCATCCCATCCCCGGGATCCCCCCCTCCACCTCACTCACATGCACTCTCCTCAATAGTCTCTAGCTATGCATCCTCTCCACATGGCCAAACTACCTCAGTGTATTTCTCCTAATGCTTTCTATCACATCCACATCCACATCACAATGCTTCTTCATTTCTTTATTTGTCAGGTGTTAGGGTGCTCACTGGTAGAGCGTCGGACTCGGGACTGTTGGGTCGTGAGTTCGAGTCATCGGGGTCTAGCTCGGGGGAACATTTCCATTTTTCCTTATTTGTTGGTCTATCTCTCCATGCAACTCCAAATGTTCCTCTCGGATCACTAATTCATCCTTCAAACCTCCATCCTTACTTATCACACTACCCAAGTATTTAAATGCACCCACATTTTCAATTTCCTCATCATCCAACCTCACTGTACATTCAGTGACTTTATTTCTCTTGAAGACCACAGCTTCACTCTTCCCTACATTCACCTTTAGATTCCGCTTCTTACACACCTCTCAAACTCATTCACCAAACCTTGCAGTTTCTCTTTTTCTTCACTTAACAAAACAGTACCATCTACAAACAACAATACAGGAAGTTTCCAAACACTGCCCTCTCTTATTAGGAAAGCTCCAACATCCACTACTCTACCTTGTCTCTCTTTCATACCTCCATCCATACACAGATTGAACAACCATGGAGACATGACACATCCCTGTTTCAATCCAACATTCAGATAGAAAAATTCACTATCCACACTCTCTACAGCCTTAGCACCCTCATACATACTCTTCACAGCATTCAGCAACTTTTCCATTTACTCCATTAATTCTTTACATTTTCCACATTCCTTGTCTATCCACCCCGTCGTATGCTTTCTCCAAATCCATGAAGGCTGTTATGCTACGAATTTGAGTGCCAACTTCTTGAACTCAGATACGTATGCGAGAGGTGGTGTGTTTACCCGTCACGTTTCTGAGGGTCGACTTCTCGCTCCCTCAAATACGCAGACTTACAGCGGGTTCCTTTTCAAGACTGAGTTGGCATTTCTAGGGGAAGGACTGGGCATAAAAACAAGGCAGCAACCATTTATAAACATGTATTCAAAGTATCTTCCCAGAGACAAAGATAACAAACATTAGATACAATAGATTCTGGGTTGGCCAGAGACGGGTTAGCACAAGGTTTAATAAACAACAATCTCTCTCTCTACCAGCTTAGGGAAAGTATAATAGTATGAACCCAGTATTTACGGCACTCCTAGTACACTGATACATCTGACACAGAAAATACACTTATTACAATTTACCCCAGTCGTATGGCACTGGACAGCACTGATACACTGGTTACATTACATTACACATCATAGCTATAGATCACTTGTGCTGGTCTCTCGCGAACAGTGGCACGCACGTACTGTCACACTGAGAATGGGAGGGAGACTGAAGTATTTCTATACTTAGGGAGACACTCACAAGCAAGTAAGATACACGGTGGTCGGAGTGCTTTACACTGGAGAGGGAGATGAATAATATAACAAGGGGGCGGCACGATCACTTTGTATTAATTCAGTTTCTGATGTAACACTGTGTCGGTTAATTCACTGAGGGTTGGCGTGCCTTTACACTGGGGAGGGAGAGGAATGATATGCAAGGGGAGGCACAACCACTTTTGTATTGATCTGGTTTCTGATAGAGCACTGCGTGGGTTGATTCACTGTGGGAGGGAAGGTGACATAATATAACAAGGGCACGCTGTGCTCTGTTCGTAATACACCTGCACTGGGATCACTAAACGGCTTGTCCAATCTTATACACTGGGGTTCCCTGGTTATTTCCACTGAGACAGATACACTCGGATCACATTCACGGCGGCCGAATATATTCACTGGTCTAAAAGGCGCACACTGTTTTAGCCCTTCTTTGTTTCACTGGTGGGCTGACCCTTGGTCCCTCAGCCTGGGTGAGGTGAGGCTCGCCCTTCAGGGCCCCACACAGGGATGCGGGGCTAGGGGCTGGGGCCGAAGAGAGCCAACAGGCGGGCATGGTGCCAGCTCTGGGGAGTGCCAAGTGAGGCCCCACCATCAGGTAAGTCACGCCTGTCCTGGGTGGGACCTGGGGTGTCTGGGGACCGAGGGTACTGGAACCCAGGGTGGCTGGACTGCGGCAACTGCTGGAGGGCAGAGTTGCCGTCAGGACCGCCTCACGGGAACCTCGGGCTGGGGGAGTCACCAACAGGACCTGGCGCTGGCTGCTCTGCCCACAGGAACTCTGCCTCGGCTGCTGCTGCTGCTGCCTGCATAGGCGGGGTTGGAGGGGACCAAAGCCTTTTCCCGGGTCTACCCCAGTCTTGCCTCCTGCAGGGGAGGGAGTATGTCCCACCCAGCGGCAGGAAACAGGCAAGGGACTTCCTCGTCGGGGGCTATCCTAGGAGCAGAAGGTGAGGAGTGGACTGTGGCCAGCTCTGCCTCCCCTGTGTGGCTAATGGAATGCACGGCGGTTACTCTGTCCTGTTGGATCCCAGGGAAAACACGAGTCGAGGCTTGCTCTACCCTGTCTCCACGATGGAAAGGAGAGCCTCTTGTAGGGGAGGAGCGGACGATGGCCTGCTCTGCCTCGTGCCCGACGCGGCTAGAGGCCTGCATCGTGGTCCTACAGGAGACAGCAGGGAAGGTATGACTATTGGCCTGTACTGTAGGGCTGCGAGAGGAAGTAGCAAAGCGAAGGACAGTGGCTTATCCTGCCTCGTACCCAGCACGACTTGTGGCCTGTGCTGCGGCGCTACTCTGGGGGGATCGACTGCAGGTCACGGACGGCTTCTGGCCTGTTCCACCCGACTGATACGGCTTATGGCCTGTATCGAGGCCCAGCAGCGGGATGGCAACTGGGGAACAGACTGTGGCTGGTTCTGCCCCTTTCCTGGTACGGACTATGGCCGGTACTGCGGCGTTGCGTGGAGTTGTAGGCACAACTCCACCCCTAACCTGGCAACTGGAATTTCGGCTGGAGACTAGGCGCTTTCTACTGCTACCTTGTCGTGGCATCAGCTGGGAGCAAGAGGGGCGCCAGGAGGGGACACAGGTGAGCCATTCCTGCTCTGAACCACTCGGCATAGGCAGTGGACCCCCGGTAGTCCTTTGGGGGCTGGGGGTGTCGGCGTCGTCTGCAACAGTGTTGGTGTCGTCTGCAGCACCTACCTCTAACTCACGTATTTCAGTAACCAAAGGGCTGTTTATCACTCCAGATGATTATGTGTCATTGTGATGTGTTCTTGCAGATGATGTGTCTATCACTGTAGATGGTTGTACATCGTTGTAGATGCCTTGTGTAGCAATGTATAGACTTTTGTGCATCAGTGTTGAGACGGTTTATGTAGCATAAACAGATTGTCACTTCTGAGGGTCTGTGTCATTACTGATTGTTATGCTACGTATCTGAGGGTCAACTACTTGCCCCTTAGATACGTATGCGAAAGGTGATGTGTTTACCTGTTGCGTCTCCGAGAGCCGACTACTTGTCCTTTCAAACATGCAGACTTACGGTGGGTTCTTTTTCAAGACTGGGTCAGTATTTCTAAGGAAAGGACTGGGCACAAAAACAAGGCAGTAAACTTTTACACACATATATTGTAAATATCTTCCCAGAGACAAATAAGACAACACTAAATACAATAGATTCTGGGTTGGCCAGAGAAGGGTTAGCACAAGGTTTTACTAAATCACAAACTGTCTTTCTACCGGCTGAGGGAAAGTATGGTAGTATAAACCCAGTAATCACGGCACTTCTATTACACTGGTATCCCGGACACAGAAAATACACTTATTATGATTCACCACAATCGTATACCACTGGACGGCACTGATACACTGGTTAAACTACATTATACACGATAGACACAAATCTGGTTGTCAGTCTATCACGAATGGAGATGCGCCACACTGTCACACACTGGGGGGGGGGAACTGAGGTATTTCTATACTCGGGGAAACATTCGCAGGTAAATAGATACACAGTGGTTAATATGCCTTGACACTGAGGGGAGGGGTGAGTGGTATAACCAAGGGGTGGCACAATTACTTTTATTAGCGTAGTTTCTAGAGGAACACGATGTTGATAGTATCACTGAGCATTGGCATGCATTTGCACTGGGGAGGGAGGGAGAGGAGTGACAGACAAGGGGCAGCACAATCACTGTAATATAGTTTTCCTGTTTGAGCACCGTGTAGGTCAATTCACAAGGGGAGGGAAAGTGACATAACACAACTAGGGCGCACTGTGCTCCGTTCGTAATACACCTGGACCGAGATCACTAGACGGCTAGTGCAATCTTATACACTGGGGTTTTCTGGTCACTTTCGCTGAGATAATACACTGAGAGAAATCACTCGCGTTACGTGTATGGCCGAATATATTCACTGGTCTAAGAGGCGCACACTGTTAGAGTCCTTTTTTTCCTTCACTTATGAGCTGAGTAATGATCCCTCCGATTGGAGGGTGAGGAGAGGCTCGTCCTTCAAGTGGCCCCACACAGGGGTGTGGGGCTAGGGGCTGTGGCCGAAGAGAGCCAACAGGTGGGCCTGGCGCCGGTTCCAGGGAGTGCCCGATGAGGCCCCACCAACAGGTAGGTCACGCCCTGGAGTCCTGGGCAGGCCACGGGGCGTCTAGGGACCCAGGGTACTGGAACCCAGGGTGGCTGGACTGCGGCAATGACTGGAGGACGGCGGCGCCGTCAGGGCCGCCTCATGTGAACCTCGGGCTGGGGGAGTCACCGACAGGACCTGGAACCGGCTGCTCTCCATACAGGAACTCTGCCTCGGCTGCTGCTGCCCACGTGGGCAAGGTTGAAGGGAACCAAGGCCTTGGGTAAGGCCTTGCCACAGTTCCAGGAAAGGGTCTGCCCCAGTCTCGCCTCCTGCAGGGCAGGGAGTGCGTCCTGCCCGGCCACAGGAAACGGGATGGGCCAGGCAAGGGACTTCCCCGTTGGGAGCTATCCTAGGAGCAGAGGGTGAGGAGCGGACTGTGGCCAACTCTGCCTCCCCTGTGTGGCTAGTGGCCTGCACGGCGGTTCCTCTGTCCTGTCGGACCCCAGGCAAAATGTGAGTCAAGGCTCGCTCTACCCTGTCTGTACGAAGGGCTTCCCCGTCAGGAGCTATCCTGAGAGCAGAGGGTGAGGAGTGGACTGTGGCCAACTCTGCCTCCCCCGTTCGACTAGTGGTCTGCATGGCAGTTCCTCTGTCCCGTTGGACCCCAGGGAAAATGCGAGTCACAGCTCGCTCTACCCTCTCCGTGAAGGGAAGGAAAATCTCCTGTAGGGGAGGAGTGGACGATGGCCTGCTCTGCCTTGTGCCCAATGTGGCTAGAGGCCAACGTCGTGCTCCTACAGGAGACAGCAGCGACGGTACGACTAGTGGCTGGTACCGTAGGGCTGCGGGAGAAAATAGCAGAGGGATGGATGCTGGCCTGTCCTGCCTCGTACCCAGCATGACTAGTGGCCGGTGCTGTGGCGCTACTCTGGGGGGATCGACTGCAAGTCACGGACGGCTTGGGGCCTATCCCACCGCGGCCCTGCAGTGGGATGGCAACTGGGGAACAGACTGTGGCCGGTTCTGCGCCTTTCCCAGTATGGACAATGGCCGACAGCAGTGTTTCATGTTGTCAAGACAACTCCACCCCTTACCTGGCGAGTGGAATTTTGGCTGGAGACTAGGTGCCGTTGACTGTTACCTTCCCGGGATGTCGGCTGGGAGCAAGAGGGGCGCCGGGGAGGGATACAGACCTTAGCGCCTCAGAGCGGTCCAGGGGTAGTGGGAGTAGCAGTGAAATCATCAAATACTTGGAGCGCGAATTCACCTTTACTCTAGGTTTTATGCTACGTATTTGTGGGTCGGTTTCTCGTCCCTCAATTACACAGGCCACAGCAGGTCCCTATTCTCAACCGGGTCGGCACTTCTAAGGAAAGGACTGGACACAAACACAAGGCAGTAACTGTTACACGCATGTATTACAAATATCTTTCCAGAAACAATGGTACACAAATTAACATATATTAGATGCTGGGTTGGCCGGAGATGGGTTAACACAAAATTTTACTTGACTGGAAGTCTGCCTCTTTACCGGCTTAGGGAAATTATGGTAGTATTCACCCAGCACTTATTGCACTTAGATTACACTTACAATTCAAGATACAGGAAAGCACTTGCTACAATTTCCCTTGTGAGTATAGCACTGGACGGCACTGATACACTGATACAATTTGCGTTAACACCTGGTGTCGACAGGCACTCACCTGGGCAGCCGTCTACCTCGACTGGAGTCTACCGCGCTACGATACACTGTGAGGGGAGACTGAGGTATTTCCATAGTGTTTCACTTGCGCGCCTCTACACTGGGGGGGGGGGGGAGAAGTTACACAAACAAAGGAATGGCACGATTAATATGATGTTGTTCTGGTGGTCACTGTGGCATTTCTAGTGTGCCGGTACACTGGGGAGGGGTAAATTATAATGGACCAAGGGAATGGCACAATTTATATGATATTATTGTTCTGTGGGGCACTGGAGTATATAATTCACTGAGGGGGTTTCACAGGACTCCATTCGAGGTATATGCTAAGCCAGGAGGACAAACATGCTCGTCAAATCTTACACTCGGGCTTCCTGGTCGATTTATCGCTATGACACACTAAAAATAATCACTAACGTACACGTACATCCTGGGTTTACAACAGCACGCACTATGTAGGTCCTCTTGATACACTTTCACTAAAAGGCCATTGGTAAGTTCCTCTATCACAGGGGTTGGCAACCTCCGGCCCGCAGGCCAGATTCAGCCCGCAGAGTCTGAACTCATGGCCCGTCACCCTGCTTGATATTTATATAACAATCCGGCCCGCAACAGCCTAGCCAACTAAATGAGTAAGTCAGCGCCTCGCGACATGATCATGGCAGTGTAGGAGTTCGTACTGAGAAGAGGTATGCATAAAACTTTCTAAGTCTGAAATGTACTTTTATCATTAGGGAATG
>JAGKTI010008526.1:0-33366 GCA_018397915.1 Birgus latro
GTCAGAGTGAGGGCGGCTATTGGCCGTGTCCTCCCCGTGTGCGGCTAGGTGGCCGTCACCCGGTGTGAGAGAGTGCGGCAAGGTGGCCATCACTACACCTCCTTTTATGGAGTTAGAGCGAGGGCTCGGGCTGGTTGGTGGCCTGCGTCAGGATGCCCCGGGTCGTCAGGACTTCCAGTGGCTGACTGGAGGCCGACCCGTAGAGTCTCATCCGGGGGTTATCAGAGGGCCGTGCAGGAGAGGGTGGGCCCTTCCACAGGAGTACAGGGAGGAGAGGGGGGGCCCCGGGCTTAGGGGCTGGGCCCAAACAGGGCCAGGAGGCATGTTTGCCTGTGCTTACTCCGGGGGCATCGCTTGGGGCTGGAGAGGTCTCGCCCCAGGGTCCTAGGGACATCTCGACTGGTCCCAGGGCTGTGGTCTCAGTGCTGGGCCTCCATCAGGTCTGGACTGCGGCAGCTCGGTGCAACAGAGTCCGACAGGGGCTGGGGTCGCCGGGGGTGGAGGGAGAGGGCTAGAACTCCCGATACCAAGGGTCCTTGCCAGGCCTCCTCCAGCTGCTGGTTGAGGGCAAGGATGTCTCTGTGGGGAGAGAGGGTGAGGGCACTTTCCTGTGCCCCTTCTTTTAGTAAAGCGGCAGGGTGGCCGTCTCCTAGGTACGGCGAGGTGGCCATTACCTTCCCTCCTTTTATGGAATTAGAGCAAGGGAGTCTAGTGGCCAACTACTCCCCGTGTGCGGCTAGGTGGCCATCACCCGGTGTGTGTAAGAGTGTAGAGATGGCCGTCACTATCCCTCCTTTTATGGAGTTAGAGCGAGGGCAGCTATTGGCCCTGTCCTCCCCGTGTGTGGCTAGGTGGCCGCCACCTGGTGTGAGTGAGTGCAGCGAGGTGGCTGTCACCTGGTGTGAGTGAGTGCAGCGAGGTGGCTGTCACCTGGTGTGAGTGAGTGCGGCGAGGTGGCCGTCACTATCCCTCCTTTTATGGAGTTACAGCAAGGGCGGCTCAGAGCCGTGTCCTCCCCATGTGCGGCTAGGTGGCCGTTACCCGGTGTGAGAGAGTGCGGCAAGGTAGCCATCACTATACCTCCTTTTATGGAGTTAGAGCAAGGGCGGCAGTTGGTCGTCTCCTCCCCGTGTGCGGCTAGGTGGCCGTCACCCGGTGTGAGTATGTGCACCGAGGTGGCCGTCACTCTACCTCCTTTTATGGAGTTATAGCGAGGGTGGCTGTTGGCCGTCTCCTCCCCATGTCCAGCTAGGTGGCTGTCACCCGGTGTGAGCACGTGCGGCAAAGTGACTGTCACTCTACCTCCTTTTATGGAGTTATAGCAAGGGCGGAAGTTGGCCGTCTCCTCACCACGTGCGGCTAGGTGGCTGTCACCCGGTATGAGTACATGCGGCAAGGTGATAGTCACTCTTCCTCCTTTTATGGAGCTATAGCGAGGGCGGCGAGGTGGCCGTCTCCTCCCCGTATGCGGCAAGGTGGCCGCTGGCACCCTATATGGCTGAGGGAGGGAAGCAGCAGGTGGGTGGCTAGCGACTGACTCCGGAATGCTGTCTGGGGCTGTAGGAGTAGCCCCACCCTGAACCTGGTGACGGCTGGTATGGCGGAGGTGTAACGCACTGTTACTGCTACCTGCATGGTGGCTTACCTGAGAGCGAGAGGGGCGCGTGAGAGAGGTACAGGTGTGCCCGTTTTGAGCGGAGCATGTGCCGCTCACTGGGTATCTCCTCCTGGGGTCGGTGTCTGACCCAAGTGAGGTTGAGGGGAAGCTTCGCTATTCTGTATTTTACTTTACATTTCAGCAACACTGAGCATGTCATTCTGTGCATTAAAAAAAAAAGCTCAGTGATACAATCCCTGTTGTATGAGGGGAAATTTGGCCTCTCTCCTTAGTCCTTGGAGAGGAGGTGTATTTACCTAGTTGTGATATACAGGAAATCTCATGGGGTCCTGTCTCTTTTTCTCAGTCAAATTTTGCTTTGAACTCATTTGAGTTTTTAGACTGGACGATCTCTTTGTCCAGGCTATTCCACAGGTCTATGCATCTATGTGGAAAACTACACTTCTTGATATCCTTCAAGCAACTTGGCTTTTTCAATTTCATTCCATGTCATCATGTTACTCTGCCATCCCATACAAACAGACCTTTTCTATCAATTTTATCTGCTCCCATTATGGCACTGAACACTGCAATCATGTCAATCCCCTTTCCTTACTTCTAAGGAAGCCAGATCTAGCTTTTCCAGCCTCTCTCTGTACAACATCTGCCAGGCTGGGGACCATCTTGGTTGCTACTCTTTGTATTCTCTCGATCATGTTTATATCGTTCTTTTTGTGTGAGGACCACACTACTGCTGCATTCCAACCTGGGGCAGATCATGGCCACTATCAATTTTTTCATCATCTCTTCAATCATGTAATGAAATGCCACTCCTATGTTAATCAAGAGATTGTACATATCTCTATCTTGTTAATGTGTTTTTAGGTCACAAACTATCCTGGACCAGCACTCCCAAATTTTTCTCTTCTCTCGCTTTTGTTCTTGGTTCATTACCCATCATATAATTCAGTGATGGCCTCTTGGTACAGGTAGGTAGGTAGGTAGATGGGAAGGTAGGAAAGATATGGTATCTTTGTCAGTTAGGTATGGTAAGAGGTTAGGCAGGTGGATACTGGTAAGGTAGATAGGTATCACTTCAATTTTTGCCCCACTATCCTTGTACTGTGAACCTGATGGACTCCAGACGCTTTTCTCCTTTAGTCCACCATTCCTCTTCAGGGATAGGGAGGAACATTTGTGTAACTGGGTAGTGGAACTACAAAGCTAAAGCGGTGCCTTTGTTTGAAACCTTCAACTTACCTTTCCTGACTATTCTGGCATTTAGCCAGAATAAAACTGTCTCATTAACATCACTATGTATTAACTATTGCAGGATATAATAGACTCCTTCAGTGCAAATTATTTTTATTTTGCAATAATTATTAATTCTTAAAACATTTCCTGTCTCATTAAGCTGATCATGGAGGATCAAGAGTATCACAAGGAACTGACACACGAGCATTGCAGGTGCCACTGCTGCCCCCCCTCCCCTCCCCCCCTGCCTCCCTTCCACCACACAGGCACCCACCCCAGCTCTCCAGCCCAGTTCCAGCATTCCAGATAAATACAATGGGTTACATTCATCCGTACATTCATGCACATGTAGATCATGTAAGGTCATGGGGTAATGCATTGCATACCTCTGTATGTACTGAATTTGAGATCTCAAATAATGCTCTGAATATGTCTGGAAAGTACTGCGTATATATTCTATATCTTTTATTGCCTTACCGGTGTAATGTTTAGAAATGAACCACTGGTGGATGATGAGTCGAGGGACATGCACCAACCTACTGTACTCTGAAATTCTATGTGAAAGGTGAATTTTGTTGCGTAGCTTTAGAGGTACTGCCAATAACTTCCTACAGTATTACTCTACAGTGTCCTCCTCCACTACAAAAAGTGGAAGGCAACAGACCTCAAACTAAATGAGAACCTGGTTTACAACTTTACATATGCCTCCTTCTCACTAAACTACACTCAAGATCTTTGCATCATTGTCCGAGTACATGATTATTATGTAAAGCAAGCTGGGAATGATGCTTTACACCATGAAGATTATGAAACAATCCACTGATTCCTTAGAAAGTACCTGCTGCTAACTGATGACAAAAGCAGCTTTATATGCTACTGTTTTAAGCACCAAATATTTAAAATAACCTACAAATATTAGGATGACTGTTTAGAAGTACAAGTACACCATAATGCTGAAATGAAATTTGACGCTTATCCAGGAACAGCATACTTGGACAATCCTACAAGATACTTTAGCCAAAGCAGCCCAGTACAAGAAAGAATGTGAAACAAAATAATAGTTTAACTTGTTATGTAAACATTCCTACTTTTGTTGTGATTTTAGTTGAGGTCATTTAGTAGTGGGCAATCAGATTTGGTATGTCAGACCTGAGTTGCATTCTTGTGCAGTGACACAATCAGTAACTACACTGTACTGAAGTTTTTCTGAGCCGGGGGGAGAAAAAAAAAATCACTTTTGTCCTGAATTATACTATGAGCATAACATGGAGGTACTTAGTGCTGAAAATGCACAAATGCATTTCTCACAACAGGTCTGCGATATGTTTCAATATACTGGCATTATAATTTTTCCTACACACTTGGTATTGCAAACTGGGAAAACTGGCAAATCAACTTTGTAACTACAGTAGCAACAAAACTTCGAGCAGCAATTTTTTTTGAGGGGGAGGGTAATTTATTGTGGAGTTGACAGCAAAAAAGCATAATTAAAGACAACACATAGCAAGGGCTATCTGTATTATATTATATTCAAAGAAATTATAATGTATTTTTCTCCTTTCAGCTTGGTTGATGGCCAAGTGCAGTCATACTAGGGGGCTGATTTGACTAGTAACCAAGGGGACTCATTCTTACCCCACAAGTAAGGCTCACTGAACTTTAAACAATGATGGCTTGGTATCCAAGTTGTTGGAGTGACCCAGTTCCACTAGGGAAAATAATAAGAAAAAAAAATGGCTACAGACAATTCCTGCAAATAATTTCTGAAGATCTGTGTGCTACACCAGTGAAAACTGAGACAATTTGATGCCTGCTACAGAAAAGTCCACGGCCTGGAACTTGAGAATAACACTGCAGTAACAAGCAGGATCTTTCAGTTAATCTATCACAAGTGCTGAATATTACTGTTAAAAGCTCACAATACTAAGGCATCAATTGCTGTCTAAGGCATAAGATGGAATGGGATACTTAAAAAAAAAAAAAAAAAAGCATTATGATCAGAGGCAACTACAGAAATTCACTGATATATGAAAAGAAATCTTAAGTCTGTTTTCCAACTGGGTACTGTACTGAGATTTCAAAACCAGTAACTTCAAAATAAAAGGAATTCTGGTAGCCATCCAACATAACAGAACCAGCTACATCTCTCACAACTTACCTTAGTGACTAACACATGGGTATTTTTCTACATGAAACTGACATTTTCCCTGGTTACATGTCTGGGTTAATTACACTTGTCACAGCACAAAAATGCAATAACAGTTCAAAATTACATTCACTGACAAATCCTAATGTTTAGTTACATCCAGGGGGTAGATATGGCTATATTTGCAATAGTTAATTATTTGTACATTACTTTAAGATTTATCTCAAGAAAAATATACTTTCTATTTAGAATATACCTTCCCTATTATACTAATATAATGAATATGAAGGCCCTTGCCAGCTCAGCAAAGAACTGCTTGACTCACCAACCCACTGGCTGGTTACTCATCTGATCTAGGGTCAAAGTCTCATGGGCATTGAAGGCTTCATAGTACCTTTTCCTAGAAATTTATTGTGCATATTACACCTTGATATTCTCATTTTTTTACATTCATACACTTTCAGCATCAATGTACTTTGCCTCAGTCATGTGTAGTTTCTCCCAATTCCACGTTTACAGGCAGGCATCAAGTTTTGAGCAATGTGGGAGTGCTGTGTTTGTATTCAACTAAATGGGCCTCTTTACATGAGATATATTAGAGAATCTAGGAAACTAAATAATTACTGAACAAACTTTGTGAATTTAAAGATATTCCTTGAAAATTAAAGCCTGTCTATAAATGCACCATTTGAGGGAACTGTATAAGAGGATGGGGGAAGGAGGAATGAAGTTCCTAATACTGTACTGTACTGTAGAGGTGTTTTAACAAATTGCTAAGTGAAAATAAATTCAAATGAAGGTTATGCTCCAGTAAGAAAGAATATTTACCCTATTATTATGCATATCACATTCAAGGCCTCAAATAAATATGAAAGTGTATTATACTAAGACAAATGCTTGTGTGAATTATATTATCCTGACCTCATCACAATGAATAACGGTGTGCTTTGTGAAAAGTTTTCCTATGTTCGTTAACAGCTTTACAGTGAATGTGTGTTGAAACATGAGTTACTTTTATGGAACATAAATCACTGAGGAAGAGGTGCCATAAAGCCTCTTATGCCACCAAGAATACAGTATCCACTGCTACCACCACAACTCCCTGAGCCATATTCTTGTTGGCCAAGGAGGTTCCCTTGCATCTCTTCCTTACCAGTATATTTCTGCATGGAAAAGTTTATACTCTGCTGAACACTGTGTGTGTGTATGCTTTGTTGATATGTGAGTGATACCTTATTTAGTTTTTTCTTTCCACTCCCAAACAGTTTTATTCATTCTAAGAAATGCCTTTTATACTGAAGAGGTTTACTGATGCTGTACCTAATTCTTCCAGTTTGATAAATCTATTATTAAGATGAACAGAATAATCATGAGAAGGCAAGAATAAATTTTAAAAGGTATCACCAGGATTAGTAGGTTGTGTAACATATAACATTTAGGTGAAGAATATTTGGGCTAAGTAGCACAAACGAAAACATGTAGGTGTAATATGCAAAATAAATTGCCAAGGGAAAAGTACTTGGGAGATGCCTAAGCTAAGCTAACAAGAATATGACCCATAATAAGTCACTAGAGCTCACCAGACATTAGTGATTTGGCTTCTAACATTTTTTGAGGGAGATAATCTGCTGAAATAATGGAGAAAGCTGATATATCTTTAAAGTCCTCTGTCTTGTTAACACTATGTAACTGGTAAAAGTCATCTATGCTTGCTCAGAGTCTACTCATAAAATTGCAAAATGCAAAAACAGAATTTTCTAATTAGTGTACTTTTGAAAACTATATCCTCTGTCTTCACATTTAATTTTCTGGCTGTGACGGGGGAACCTATTTTTGTTCCAGGTACAGTACAGTAATTTTATTTGACAGACACCAACACACCATCAAGGGTTTAAAATTATCATTAACATTTTGGTCATAAATTATGAGCTTTACATTTTATTCCAGTTAACATCACATGCTATTTAGCTGAAGAGAATCCACCACAGCCAAAGCGTTAAGCTGCAATCTGAGTACAGCAGTACGAGATTTTGAACTCTGCTGCATCTGACTGATTGTCCCTGAGCAAGCTGCTGAGGCATAAATGAGGATGCTGAAATATACATTAAGTAATTATATACAGTAAGGTTGGACAACTTGTCTTTTTGATACAGTAGCTTTCTAAAGCATAAATAACAGCACTCCATCATTACACAGAGCCTCCCTGTACTTTCATGCAAGCAAAGCCAAAAATATCTAATACATGCAATGAATGCCAAAAACACTGTTTAAAGCAAGACCAAGTGAGTCTGAGTTGCCCGAGCAGTTTCATTTACTGGCCAGTGGAATATTTTGTATGGTATAAGTGAAGTCCAATGTGCTGAAGAGTGTCGGTAACACCCAGCCACACAACACAACACCACCACGAACGCCACGCAATGATTCTCTTATCACACACAAGATGGAGAGAACAATTGTTTTTAATACTGCTTAATGAAATTACATGGCTTCTCATTTTGATGCTCCAACTGCCTATTCATTACCTGAAATCATCTATGTAGTGTATGGGTATATTTATTTTGTGAATGAGACCAGTCATTCAGGTACATATGCCTCTCCCACACTCACTCTCACTACAGCCTACATACAGGGTGGTCCATATATTGTACCCTTCTTGTCACTACCCAGTGAATGAATATGATGCACCTACCCAGCATCACAGCCTACTTCCCATAACCTTCTTTAAACATTATACTGTCCACTTCTGTACATTCAATGATTGCATGCTTCATTACTAATTCCATGAGGAAAACTGTCTGCATTCCTCACACCAGCAACTGAGCCCTTCTCTCAATACTGTACACAAGATACTAGTCATGGGGG
Source organism: Birgus latro (assembly GCA_018397915.1). Classification (NCBI taxonomy): domain Eukaryota; kingdom Metazoa; phylum Arthropoda; class Malacostraca; order Decapoda; family Coenobitidae; genus Birgus; species Birgus latro. The sequence continues at coordinate 7,860 of JAGKTI010008526.1, forward strand.
TGCAATATCCAGATCATCCTGCAGAATCATGGTAACTGCTGACAATCCACATTATCTCTCACCTGAACAAAATGAAAACCCATTTTTGCTGTATAAATAAATAGTAATGCCCTGGGGCCTTCCATACAACACAAAATACAAAAAAAAAAATACTATTCCTATTAAGAGAACAACTGTGTAGCTATGTTTCCATCAGTCACACACTTGTGAAAAATATACAGTAAACAAATAAAAATGCAAATGGATGAACTTACTGGCGACCTAGAAAATACATAAACACTTTGATCATTCCAAAGTTAGCTGTTCCCGCTTTCCATAATGAAGTGGTTGGGAGAGGCTGGGCAGGAAGCGGTGGGGAAGACTGTGGAGGCATCACTGTGAAGAAGGTGTGGGGCATTGATACGAGATAACACTATATACTGTAGTCACAATGGTGGTAGCAGATGGGACACAATTAGCAAGCATCATTTTTTCACTGTCCCTGGTCCTACAGTCTCTCAATTCTGACTATATACTGTAGTCACAACAGTGGTAGCAGATAGGACACAATTAGCAAGCATAATTTCTTCACTGTCCCTTACTTCTGTGTCAATAACCTGGTATAATGCATCAATAACTTGACAAACTTGTCCTCTACCCTCACTCAATATACCTTAACACTTCACTTCACTTCCACCCCTCACTAAATCTTCAATCGGCCACTATCCTTCATTCCTTCCCCTTACCACAACCCCTCACAACCATTCTCACCTGCCACCTCACATCATATCACCAGCAAGTAAGAAAAAATGAAAAAATTCCACCAACTGCCCAAATAAATGGTGGTTTCAGTGACATCACCCGCCACTGGCACTAAAACTCAACATCTCTTTTAACTGCAAATCTCAGCAGCAATGACCAAGTCGAGGAAGGCATGTAGGTCTGGCAAGAGCAGCCACCTGAAAAAACCAAAAATATACTATATTCACTTCAACTTCAAAAAGATAATGGATCATGGGTAAGAAAGGCAATATCAAAAGCACAAAATTTCATGTTATAAAAGTGAGGGACTCAAATCTTAAGGTCCATCATGCAAAACTGATAAAAGTTTTAGCATACAAACAAAACTAAATAGCCAATCCGGAGTCATTTAAAACAAAATACCATGAAGATGAAGCTGGTAAATATGATACTGTGGCTCTTAGTTTGCTTCCACCTTGTCTGGCCAACCTTTGACCACACTGCTCATCTATCACAAACTCTGCATTATTGAACCTATGCACAGTAAGCCTTCCACTGCCAAACAATCCTCTAACACTTAAAACTTTCTGGAAAAATCAGGCTCTGGTATTATGGTGCTACAAGCTTCAGGGCAGAAGATATGAAATGAGAGATCAAAACTGTCTTAGCCAGTGTATAATATTTGCTAAATGGAAGGCTTACTGTCCTATAAACATTACTCTGGCAACTGATGCAAAACATTTTGAATTATGATATGATGGCTGTCCTTTTCACAACAAAATGCACATAAAACTGAGATGACTTCCTTGCTGCCATGGCAACATTTAGGAGGGTATTCTTGTCAGTTAAGGAGACTCCTCAACACCTCTTTCTTACTGACTAATATATGCGTATGACACATCAATATTCTCTTGTATGATATTTACACAGTCTAGGACAATATTATGTCGATGTATGAAACACACAAATGAACGGTAAGGTGAAATATTCAATATATATCACTAAGGATGAGGTGCTAGCAGTCCTCCAACATTAAGAAGAAATAGCCTCTAAGTCATATATCCAAAGCTTAGAAAGCAGGTACTTTGCCACACTAACAAACAAGGCAAGTGAGAGAAATGGCTTTTTAATCTTCGTGTGTTGCTTTAAATGTTTAGATTACACTGACCAGAAGCCGTTTGAAAACTTTAACACAATCTATGTATTGCAAGGCATCTTCCAGTCTTAGGATAATACTCTAGAGACCAAGTAACTCAGAAATTATAAGAAGCATGACTCTATCAACTTGACTGGAATTACATTAGACTACCTCCTTCAGTCCAACATCTATTCTATCTTAAACTGTTACAGCCATTTTATTCAGGTTAGAAGGGACCCCTGAGACAAAAGGGACCACATGCAATCTCCACTAACCCTTTCAGTCTTATGAGTTCTTTTTATATTTTATTTTGGCTACTGTTCCACTATTTGCTTTAGCCTAGAAAGGACCTCACAGAATGAAGGGGGTGACAACAACAGCTGCAACAACATACTGTATTTCAACCCACATGCCTCTCATCTGTTAGTTAAGGAAAGCAAATGCATATCTCCAGGCTTTAAAATACATCTCTATAATAGTAATCCTAGGAAACATTTTTTCTGCTGTTCTCCCACGTGTCTCTCATCCAAAACGAGCCACCTCAACCTTCAAGATAAGCTTTTCTGACCTCGCTTTCTCAAAACGACTAATGACCATATTCTCATTAGCACAGGAAACTTTCTACAATTCCTTATCCTAAGCAATTTATTTTGCTCATTACACCTTTATTTTTTCTTGTATGGTACTGTTTACGTATCTTTTTAATATCAACATACTTTATATTATGGTGTAATGTACAACAGGCTCTCAGGATTAATGACTTCAACAATAAAAGTTTTGTAAACACAGTAACAACTACTTGGAATCTACCCATTTTTCAAATGAGATTAGGCATCATTCAAATAATACAGACTTCATGTGATGCATCAGTGGGATTGAAAGATGAGTGACTCAGAGTGGGGGGGAAAGGAATTTAATGGGGTTAAGTCAATTTGACAACATGTCTAGTTTCATCCCCATGTCATGATGGTGGGTTAAACTCATCAAAGCAACGGGCTAAATTCTGTGGGTTGAACTCACTGCAAACCAACATTTCATGATAAACTTTATAACTTACAGTCTCTCCATTTCAACTTGAAAAAGCATTAGAAAAAGAAAAAAAAAATCTAAGTCAAGGGGTGGCAGATCCAATTAACCCTTTTTCCATGTATTTTAGGTGGAAGGAGGTGACAACCATCATCCATTTACCTGACATAATGATGCCTGCTTCCTAAACAAACTGACAAGTCAAATGGTTTCCTGTAACCCTGGAAACCATTTACAGTACAATGATGGGTAGTAACCATATTACCAAATAACAAAGTGATGTGCAGCTAATCATGGAGCACCTCTTAACTGAGTGATGATATGCAAATGCAGTATCCATCCAGGACCCAAACCTGTACACTCTTCCATACATCTCACTGTCTGCCGCATGGAAACATTGGTTCAATGCATGGAATGACCTTGCAGAGGCATTTACTTGCCTGCAGTTGAAGAGTATGCTTTGCAGGGGTTATGGTACATGAATTTCAATACAGTACTTTACCATGCCAATAACATTTTTCCTAATAAATAGCAGTTTTCAGGAACCCATTACACAATATTTGCAAGAGCCTACTGAACAAAGTAAATTGCCTGGGATGAGATCTATTTCCAAAGTCAATGAGAACAGAGCCCTAAGCAGCATTAACACTCCAGCAATGAGAACAACACCGCCTGACTAAGCAGTCCAGATGCAGCTGTAGCCAACTAAGGAGCTACGAGAGCAGCAGGGACTTGTATTCCTGTTAGTGAGCCCTAAGTCTGGGGATGTCTTTTTCATTTTATTCTTGTCATCTGCAGATGATTATGTTCAGCTTTGGAGAGATTTTTCTAACTGGAGGGGTTAGGCACTTATAATCCCCTTCAGTAAGAAAAGTCTTTCCTAAGTTGAATAACATCAACTGGTAGAATAAAGAACACACTAAAAAGGCCATCACTCAGTCAAGAGGCTAAGAAGGCTCCTTTGCACCTATCTATAGCAGTTTATTTCTGCTTATCACCAGCAAAATATTTTTGTTTATCATATTTATGAAAACTGTCCATATTAAGGACATATAAGATGAAAGTGGAAGATAAGGTGTAATTCGCAAAAAATCACTACAGATGAGGCACTACAAAATATCCTAAGCTGGTGAGAATATAGATGTCCTGACACTCTTGGGATGGTATGCTCATCAGCTAAGGAGGCTCCTTGCACCTTTTCTTTACTACAGTATTTTGTATTTTATGGTTTGCCAATCTCTTCTAAATTATATAAGTCTTGTTTTATACTGACAGAGATTGCACAGATAACATCTATGAGAATACTAACAAACTATTTTCAGAAATAAACTACTAAGAAATATATGTTTGGGAGCCTCCTACTCCCTGGACTCAACCCTCATCAGCTAAGTGGGCTTTCTACCACCTATTCCTTAGCAATCTTTTATGCACTTTAATTAGTACCAATAAAATCTTGTATGTTATTTACAAATTAATAGATACAGGATAGAGGAGAAGAGGCTCAAGGCTAGGCAGTGTACTTACGGGTATATGACTAGCCTACTTTCCATGGTGGCATTAAATAAATGAAAAGATTCTAGTCACTTCTTGGGGATCAGACCTATACAAGCCCATCATTATGACTGGGGCATTCCAAGCACTAAATCACCATGTGCCATAAAAGTATGCTAACTTATAAGACACAGAAACTAAAGCGGTAAGGATGTGATGTAAGGAAGCCCCCTTATCTGACAAGAATACAGTCCTTGGGGCCCCAGGTATGTCCAATCTGGAGATCGTGTTTGAGGTTGGGAGTCACTCTGCCCTCCACCACACACTCCTAGCTTGTGACTTTTGTTGTATTCCAGGTGGCATAGGAGACTTCATACAGCCTCTTCCTTAGCAATTTATTATGCACATTACACCTTAACATTCTCTTTTAAGAAATTTATGAAATTCTATTACCAACAGCCTGCCCAAATAATATAGATGATAAAAAGGTGCACTATGCAACATAAATCACTGAGGAAGAGGTGTTATGAAATTGCCAAAGCTACTTAGATTACAACCCTTATTACCACTATAATTATAACAACTCTGCATTATATACATCTCAGTTAAACTGAAATAATAATAATATACCTGTCATCAAAGATAATATATCACTAGGCAAACAACATCAGCATATACAGTATACTATATCAGCATGTCACTCCAATCCTTGCCTGCAAGATCTACCTTTTATATAATTCATCTCAAGCTAGTAAATGAGATAAAAATAAATAATTACACATTACATATTTTGCTAGAACAAATAAATTCCCTGCAACATCCTGGTCTAGGAGTAGTTCATTATGGGAAGTAAAGGAAGGCGAGGCAGTGGGTGGGTGGGGGGGGGGAATGTCAGTGATGTGTCCTGCTGTGTCAGAACTCAAAGCAGCTCACATTTATATACATTATGCCTACTAGTTATATCTTACCGAATGCCTGAGAACAAGGCAAGAGAAAAGGCATATGAAGTAATGAAGTGAAAATCTAAGTGACAGTATTTTAATTCACACACATCCTCAATCACTGAACCAGCTTCCGGGGCTCACTGATATTGTGTGGTAAAAATAAACTGGAAATAATTCATCCTGATATACAGTATGTGTACCAGCTTGTGACGTATTTCCTGTGACACCTTCAGTCTTATTAAGAAAAGAAATGTCATTCTTATATGAAAGTTTACAGCAAAAATAATAAAATTGAGTACATAATCCTCTCTTAAGATGTATTTGTAGGATTTAAAAGCATTATAAATTTTTTGTTTAGTGATGGGGATTACTGGAAAATCTCACACTGTTTTACCAGTGTTAAAGATGAATGGTCACTAGTTATAATAATCACCAGTTTCACCAACAGCCCAGATTTTACTCATACTGTAGAATGGTCGCTAGTTTGTTTTCTCAATATTGTGGAAGAATGGCTGTTTATCCCTCACGCAACCCCCATGCTGCCAGAGTCACAACACGGCACAACACACACTGGCACAACCACTGCCTCTTATAATCATCTATCTATTGTTACTCAGAATATGCATGACTCCTCTATGACTGCTAAAGCTAACCAGTAGTGTCTTATGCTTCACAATGGCTGAGGTAATTCTTAGCAGGTATTTTTTTTTGTTGTTTTTTGCTTTTGTTCTAAGAACATATTTTCCCTATTATTCCATTCTCACAAAAAATTAAGTACATGTTTGATGATGAAATGTAGAACAAAGCTCTGGGTCCTCATGAAACAAGGGAAGGTGTGCTGATCACTGGATGAGGAAGTAATGCGAGTGTACTGGTAACTAAATACATAAATGCTTCTGTGCCATCTGTGTAAACAAATTATAATACATTATAAAGGAGAAGTGGAACTAAAACATCCTCAGGGAAGTTTGTACTGAATATGGAAAACTAAGAGGAGACACATCACATGTCGACTAGTAAGGACTTAAGAAGCCTACTTACATAACAAGAGAAAGGAGAAACTTGGCTGGAAATGTTCTAGTAATATCACAAAACTTACAAGTTTGGTTTTTGAGAGTTTCCCTGCCAAGCACCTGAACATGAACCAAACACCACTGTGTTTATAAGACAAACCAAACATTAGATTCCTTAATAAAATATTTTTTTCTGGTATCAGTAAAATCACAAGAGAAAAGTTTGCATCCCAGGTGGTCTTGACAATGGTGCAGCAGGAATATGGTTGTATGCTGCGGGGCCTGTGTCCACCAGCAGGGCCGCAGCCCGGGTGAAGACAATGCACTTTACGGTGAATGTGTGCTTGTGTGATAACGCAGGATAATATAAATAGTATTTGTATAGCAATAGTTACGATCTAGGGACTTTACAACACATATTTACACCCGGTAGCGAGGTGTGTCTGGGTCGGCCAGGTGCCATGGCGCCTCCACTGCCCCAGCTCGGCAAAGGCACCACACCGGGACAGACTGGGACTGGGAGCCAAGAAGGCCACAGATGAGGCCGGCCCAGGGCACTCGCTAATATTGTTTCACTAGCTCTGAGGATCACTATGGCCGCGTGTCTGGGCCAGGTGGGGGTGGCCCAGCTCCCCCTGCCACCTCCGCCACCCCACTACTGCTACTGGTGGTGGTGGCTGCCTCACTGGCCTGGGACGAAGGTGGCTGCTCCAGCCCAGTAGAGCAGCTGCCACTTTCACCATCCGTGGTGAGAGGAGTGGAGGGGGCTGCTGCATCACCCTCTATGCTAGGAGTGCCACTTCCACACTCCGCCCCTGCTGCAGGGTTGCAGCTGCCAGCCGCTGCTGTGGCGGCAGCCTCGGTCTCTGGGTGCAGCCGCAACGCCACCACAAGGTCATGCAGGATCTCGGTTTCTTTGTCATCTATGAGGCGGAAGCGATCATTGAAGAGGATGAAGTGGGCAAAGATGCAATTGAGATGTGCATGCAGGTTCAGCAGCACCAGCTCACGGAAGTGGCTGTGATACAAGTGCGCCAACACATGGAACAGCAGCCGGTGAATCTTCTTTACAATGCTCTCAAATGACACTGGGAAGTCATTCTCTGCAACAGAAAAAAACATACACATGGAACAGCAGCTGGTGAGTCTTCTTTACAATGCTCTCAAATGACACTGGGAAGTCATTCTCTGCAACAGAAAAAAACATTCATTAACAAAATACAGTACTATACAAATGAATCCCTGTAGCACAATACTGTGACAAAGCTGCAACTCTTTCAGTGAGACTAACTCATCTCTCTCACTCACTCACACACACGCATGCATGTGCACACATGCACACACACACAAACACAAACACACACACATACATATATGAATAATCACCACAAAGTTTTACATCACTGACTGCTTCAGGAAAAATATATTGAAAAGAAAGGAGAGCTGCATTTTGTGCTGATTTGGAGAAGGCATTTGACAGAGTCCCTAGGAAGGTGGTGAACTGAGCACAGTGGCACAGCCACGATTTGTCCAAGGGAAGGGCCACCTGCCTTTCTCATTGGTCACCACATGCTAAAAATTATTCTACGTTTGGCTTTCGTTCTAGTATGTGCATAACATTCACTGCCTGTAGATCTAATCTGATTCAGCTGAATACTATATGTCTACATCTTATATCCATTGCTGAAAACCTATAACACAAAGTAATGTTTCGTGAATGGAATAAAGAAAAAAAATAGATGACAATGCGGAAAATTATAGGAATTAATATTGTGTATGATTTATATGTTCACACACGTACAGAAGTAAACAGAAACTGTAATGACGACTGTAGCATAAGCTGAAAATATAAAACTAAGCACATATGCTATAATACTGCTCAACATTCATTCACTCATTCACTCTAATTCTGGGAGAGAAAAACTAGTAGCTGGATATTTCGTCTCTCGGTGAATTCAGACCGGGGAATTTCACCCACAATAGCCTTGACTAATTTATATTGCTAAGCCCCATCATTTTTATCATTTTAGAATCTTGATCTCATATTTAGTCTATTTCTTTTCTCTGTTTTAATGTATGACAGACGTTATTGTATGTGTGGATTTGCGCCAATACCACAATTAGCAGTGCTTCTAACCCCATGTGGATAGTAAATTTTATGAAGAACAGGATATCAGATAATGTAATTAATGTAAATGTAACTCATAATTCTCAAATACAGTACAAGCCTAATTCACTGTTGAAACATGGAACTGTATGAAATAATATCGCTGATAATTCCATGTTATTTCCACGAATGGGCGGACACAGTGATGGTTGCCCATGATGCTAGGAGCTATTTGGAATTTCAACCTCAGAGTCAAAGGGGGGGGGGCCATGGCATCATCCCCCCCCCCCCCCCACACCAGCGATTGAGCAATAAGAAAGCTTGGCATCAAGAAGTGGCGGGTTAGAGTGGTTATGGCTGTGTATGTGGGTAATTGCATCCAGGTGAGAGTGAGTGGATATTTGAGTGATGAGTTTCCGTGAACGTTGGTGTGCATCAGGGGTCAGTCCTGAGCCCCTTGCTGTTTGCCACAGTGCTTGAAGCTCTCTCACATGACTTCAGAAATGGACTCCCCTGGGAGATTTTATTCACTGATGACTAGGTGTTGATTGCAGAGAATGAAAGAGAAACAGGAAAAATTTTGGAAGTGGAGTGATGGAATGGGGAACAAGCTTTTGAGGGTAAATGCAGATAAAACAAAAGTGATGATACCTAGGGCTGATGGTGGTACTATCAAAGCAGAGGGAGAATGGTCACATGCAGTTTGCCACAAGGGTGTGTGATAAGTGGGTTCAGAAGAGATGAAGTGGTATCTGAGTTAGACTGTGAGGTGATGTTGATTTCGTGTGTATGGTATGTCAGGGAGAGCATGTAGAGATTGTCAGGAGAGAAAGGATTGGTCTTGCTGGTGAGTCTGAGTGTGTGGAAGAGTTTCTTATTTGGGAGATGTTTTATGTTCTGGAGGAGGGACTGGAGCTAACTCTGTGGCTAGGGTAAGGAGTGATTGGCAGAAGTTCAGGGAGCTGCTGCTTCTCCTAACATTGAGAGGGTTCTCCCACCATGCTAAGGGATCTTTGTATGTGGACCTAGGCAGTAAAGGTAAAGGATATTCATAGGCTCAAATGTACAAAAATGACAATGGTTAGATGGATGGGTAGTGCATCTCCGAAAGTGAGGCATGGGAGAGCTTGGTTTACAATTGAAGAGCTGAGAGGAAGGAAGGGACTGGAGTGTATTGGTGTTGTGATGAGGAGGGGCAGACTGCGACAGTTTGGGCATGTGGAGAGGATGGAGGATGACAATTGGGTGCAACAAGTGAAAAGTGTGAGCATCAGAGATTGGGCTGCATGAGGCAAACTGAAATCAACCTGAGAAGGGGTCTTAGAGTGTGACCTCAAGGATAAGGGACTGAATAAGGAGGCTGCCAGTGATCAAGAGGCATGGTGAGCTGCCATGAGGTGACCAAGGTTGATGCATACAAGCACGTTGGGGCCTTTACAAACAAGACGATGTGACATTGTTGCACTTTGGACATAAAGTACAACTGCTGATATCTTGGTACTGAAGATGGACTGGAGGCCTGATTCTGGGTTTCTGGAATACTAATGTAGTTCAGTGGTTATATGGTATTTTTCTACAATGACAGGGCTGTGGGGCAGGCTGCAGCCACTTGTACTTCAACAGTCTGCTGCTAGAATCAGAGAATGCCTGTAATGAGGCTCAGTTCTCTGTGACTGTACTGCCATTCCACCATGAAGGTTCTCCCTACCACAACTGCCAAATACTATAATAAGTGACTTTAGTGTCTAAGGCAATGCATCATCATCAAATTTCTCCCCAAACTATGGACATGGTTCATTATATCACTGATGTACCTCTGAGGATGTGATGGAGAAAATTGCTTTCTTTTGGTGGTACCAATATACTGTAACTGGTCAGTTCTAATGCCTGGTTATATAAAGATTACAATCGTCCCTGAACTCCTTCTCCATCCCTCTTAAAGGAGGATGAACTGGGTTCACATTCAACTGAGTATGGGGTTACAACTAGAACTACTGCCTCTGTGATGTCTGGGTATCATTATAGGCATCTTCACAAACTTAGGGTTTTTACTTTACTCTGCACAAATAAATGTTATTTTTTAATCCCTTCATTATGATGACATAGTTTTATTTTATTCTGGCTACTTCCAAACAATTTCATTGAAATTTAGATATATTTTTCATTGTGAAGGAGGTCAAATCACTCTATTAATGTAAGTTAAAAGTCGGTAACTTTAGGTAAGAGAACTGCACTGACAATTTAACGTAGGGTAGGGATAGCATTCACATGAAGGGTTAATAAGTCAAAACACGGCTGACATATCAATATCACAGTTGCTGTTGTTATTGCTGTTGTGCCCTAGGCTCAATTGGATGTCTATCTATCTATCTATATACCTAGGCTGCTTCCCCCAAGAAAAGGGAGGTAGCCGAGACAGGTCAACACACTACCAATTTACTCATCCACTCATACACATTCATTCACATCTTAGCCCCAAAGGGGAGAAGGGACAGATCCTCACCGCACCACACCACACGAGGGTCAACCACGCAGTGCAGTCAGTGACATCCACAGCAGGGCCCGACAGCAAAGCTGGTTTACCCCTGCCACATCATAATGGATCCAGCCCCTTACCTGCACCTGACCTGATCAGCTGATCAGACAAAATGCAGGAGAATATCCCCTCAGGGCTGCATCATCATTTATTCATTCACAATTTCTCTCCATTCATTTCTATCACGCACAATTGGATGTAAAACTGATAAACTGCAGGCACATGCTGCCCTTCTCTAACATTCCACGATCCTCTTTTTAAGAGACAGGAAGGAGGAAAGGGACATCTGCATAACCAGGCAGCAGAGCTGTTCAGTTACATCAGCACCACTGAGAGAAGATGTTCCTCTCCAATACCTCAATACCCGCAAGATAGCTCAGTCAATATAATTTTCATCAACAATCACCCCTGGGGGTAGGGTTTTTTTTCAAGAATTCTCCCCCCAGTATCCCTGCTTGTCGTAAGAGGCGACTAAAAGGGTTGGTGGTGGGTTAGTGCCCCACCCCGTAAAAACAACTAACTTGTAGGAGGAGGCTGTAGCACGGGCCGAACAGGGTAGTACTCCCGGGGGGAATGGAATGCTGGTGATAGGGAGAGCTGGAGCTCCTTTCACTAGCTACCTAATCATCCTCCTTTGCTGACCTTTTCAGTGTGATAGTAACATGGAGAGTAGACCAGCATACTCTCCCAAACATTTCCTCTAACTATCATATGCACTACACCACACAGGCACTTTACATATCACACAACGTACCCCACTACGTTACAGGGGTTGACGCCAGCAAGGGCATGCGGCCAGAACACTTTGCCCCCGCTACCTAGTGGCAGACTTTCGGGGGGAGGCTTGACAGGGGTTCCGCCGGCATGGATCACGGGTCCGGGGCGAGATGGGGCTCGAACCTGTGCTAGAGGGTACAGGGCATTGCGGTTCCCAGGATGCCGCTTCAGCTCAATAGAGAGGGGCCTGAACCTGGGAGTAGCGCCCCAGGAGGCTGCCCTATCAGTGGGTGTATAATGGCGGGGCAGTTGCAGTGCCAAGGCGCGCTTGGAGGGTGTCCCTGCAGGTGTCCTGGCAGGGTGCCCCGAGGCCACTACCACAGCCACTAGTAAGCTGGTGGGCTAGGGGTCCCAGATCCATTGCCTGGACCTAGGACTGTGCAATGGGCTGGGCCTTTGGAATGTTTACCCCCCTTTATCTTACCGACTATGACCAAGCACAAATACATACATCAAAGCAAGCCTGAGGACAGCAAATCACCCAGGGGGTTTAGGGTGGGCTCGTGGAATGTGGGAAGTTTGAGGGGAAGAGAGGGGGAAGTTGTTGAGGCATTTAGTAGGAGGTGGGTGGATGTGGCTTGTTTGCAGGAAGTCCGGTACAGGGGTGGATCAGCCAGAAAGATTGCTGGGAAGGATTGCTACTATAAGCTGTTTTGGCAGGGGGGAACTGACGGATATGGGGGTGTGGGTGTGTTGGTTGCGGAGAAATGGGTGGAGTATGTTATGAATGCCATGAGAGTAAGTGATAGGATAATAGTAGTGAAAATTTTGATCGGACGGGTGATGATTTCAGTTATATCAGCATATGCTCCACAGGTGAGATTGGATGACGCAGAGAAGGATAGATTTTGGGATGATTTAATACGTGTAGTGGGTGGTATAGGTGATGATGTAGTAGTGGTTCTGGGAGGGGATTTAAATGGTCATGTTGGTGAAGCAGCTCAAGGTTATGAAGGAGTCCATGGAGGATGTGCATATGGTGTGAGGAATGCGGAAGGGGAAAGAATACTCGAGTTTGGGGAGGCTATGGACATGATTGTGTGCAACACACATTTTAGAAAGAGAGTGAGTAGATTGATTACGTATGAGTCCGGGGGAAATAGTAGTCAGATAGATTATTTTCTGGTCAGGAGGGTTGATAGGAGATTAGTGAGAGATGTTAAAGTTATAGGAAGCGAGGAGTGTGTGCAGCAGCACAAACTGTTGATTTGTGACATGGTACTTAAGGAACGAATGATGAGAAGGAGGACATTTGTACCTAGGAGGAAAATATGGAAGCTGGGAAACCAATCAGTAAAGGATGCCTTTTATAGTGAGATGAGGAGAGTGGTGGCTGAACAGGAAGCCGTAGATAGAGATGTTAATGAACAGTATAGATCCCTTAAGAACAACCTCTTGAGAGTTACCGATGCAATATGCGGTTGGACAAGAGGCCCACCAAGACATAAAGTAACTTGGTGGTGGGATGAGGGTGTAGAAGCTGCAGTTAAGGAGAAAAGAAGGCTTTTTCGGGAATGGAAGAAGGGTGGTAACAGGGAGGAGTACTTGGCTGCCAAGCACAGGGCTAGAGGAGAGGTATACAGGGCGAAGTCTGAGTCACAGAGACTTTTACTTGATAAACTAAATCATGAAGGAAGGAAAAATATGGTTTTTAGGGTGGCAAATCAGGTGAAGAGAGATAATCGGGACATTGTAGGCGAGCAGTGTGTGAAGAATGATGAAGGAAGGGTAGTGGTGAACAGTGAGGATATTAAAGATGCATGGAGAGAGCATTATAGCCGGTTGTTGAATGAGGAGTTTGATTGGGATAGGGAAGGTTTGGAGCCAGCTGATCCGGTGTTTGGGCCTTGGCCTTTGATTGACGCTGCTACTGTGAGTGAGGCAATAGGCAGGATGCGGGTGGGGAAGGCGGCAGGTGTGTCTGGGTTGACTGCTGAAATGTTGAAGGCCTCAGGAGATATTGGGGTGAGGTTAGTCACTGACCTGATAAATATGATTATATATGAGTGTGTGGTCCCAGATGATTGGCTGAAGAGTGTAATTGTAAATGTGTACAAAGGGAAGGGTGATGCCCTGGAAAGGGGAAATTACAGAGGTATAAAGCTCTTAGATCAGATAATGAAAGTAATGGAGAGAGTTCTAGAAGGTATGATTAGAGAAAGAGTGAATATCAATGAGATGCAGTTTGGGTTTATGCCAGGCAGGGGGACCACTGATGCCATATTCATTGTTCGACAGCTTCAGGAAAAATATATTGGNTTGGGAGGGGTAGACCGAGAAAGACATGGGATGAGGTCATTAAATGTGACTTAAGGGTTAAGGGACTGAATAGGGAGGCTGCCAGAGATCGAGCAGCGTGGAGAGCCGCCATTAGGTGACCAAGGCCGACACATGCAAGCATGTTGGAGACTTCAAAAACAAAAACGAATCAGACCAGCAGGAATACATTAACCATCTTATATTAAGCACAGTAACAAACCAACTAACAATGCATACAACACAAGGACATACAGTACATCCATAAGGAACCACAGCATTGTTACAAACTTCTAGCCAAATTTTTTTGGGGGAAACGGCCTTGACACAAGTGATTTTGTGGGAAAGATGTCCTTGAAACAAACCAAATTTTGTGGGGAAGATGGCCTGAACACTAACCACTTTGTAAATGATCTTGTCACTAACCAAATCTATTGGGCAAAGATGGACTCGACACAAAATGAGTTCTGCATGAACTCATCAATGACAGAGTTCTGGGGGTAACATGGACTCATAACTAACAGATATTTAAAAGGAATTTTACAAACTTTTACAAACAAATAAATAAATAAAATAAAACTAAAAAATAATGGACTTGTAACTAACCGAATTTTGTGGGGAAGATGGACTCGTCGTTGATGGTCTTCTGTGTGAAGGTCATAACATAGTCGACGTACTGTGGGGCAGCCACCCGGGTCTTCTTGCCCTTCTCGTCAAACCACAAGTACTGTCGTGTAGCTGGGCCTGTCATGTCTGGACACCCGCTCATTGTACAGTACTCGCTGACTGTCCCATACACCAGGTTGATGTGCTGGAAGAAGTCAATTGCTGTGGAAAGAGAAATGTGGTATGTTATTTTATTTATTAATTGTTTTTTAAAGCAGTGATACGAAATAGGGATGTGAGCATGGAAGTAAAAAAGCAGCTGCATGACAGTACTGTGATACCAATTCTAACATATGCAAGTGAAGCTTCGACCTTGTTGGATGGACACAATTCAAGAATGAGAGCAGCAGAAATGAGTTATTTGAAAGGAGCATGTGGAGTTACATGGAGAGACATACTGACAAATGAGGAAGTGAAGGAGCATTGTGGTGTGGATGTGGATGTGACAGAAAGGGTTAGGAGAAATACACTGAGGTGGTTTGGACATGTGGAGAAGATGGAGAGCATGAGACTAACAAGGAGAGTGTATGTGAGTGAAGTGGAGGGGAGGGGGAGAGGAAGAGTGAGACCAAGGATGAGATGGAGGGATGGAATGGAGAGGTGTATGTGAGAGGATGGTGTGAGCTGAGGGGAGGGCAGTGAAATAGAGGGGGATAAGGTGACATGGAAGCGATTTGTTTGTGGCCACCCCTTACAGGATTGAGGTGTCTGCAAGAGATAAATTTTTTTTAATTTTTAAAAATAAGATGAAGAGAGGAAGGAAAAACAAATTAAATGAAAAAATAAGTCCATACACCAGATTACAGGTGTCCTCCATTCACAAACAATCTGTAACAGTTGGACCCGAACAGCTGAAAGTTGAAGTTTTTTTTTTTTTTTTGGGGGGGGGGGCTGATTTGGAGGAGTGAGTTCAAAGAAAAGCAGTTTGGGGAATAAAGAAATTCTGGCAAGCAGAAGTTTTGCAATACAGCAGTATGACAGTCCAATCATAAGTGCTACAAGATGCCTGTGCAGCAAGAAAGAAGGCATGGAGAGGTGACACAATGGATGCAAGTTCATCTGACCATTTGTCATAAAAGTATCTGTAAAATAATGCAAGGGGGACGACATTCTGCCTTACCTGTAAAGGAAGTACAGTAGTTCATTTTTTTTTTTTAATGCAAGGAAGAAAGAACCAAAGGCCATGGGCCCACAAACTGTTCCTTCCAAGAAAAAACAAACACAATGCAAAAGAGAGCCAAATTCAAGATCCGTTCATTTCGAGATGCCTGGACACACTGCGTTTGAAAGACTGGAGATCACAGGAAGTAGGAAATACAGACAGAGGAAGACGACCTGTTGCATAAATAAAGGACTGGGAGTAATGGTTGGAACTCTTGCATTAGAGAGTTGGACAGAAAAGGGATGAGAGTTTGTTGCTAGACAGGTGCTACGTGACCGTCGTAGAGGTGGAAGGATGCAAGAAGACAGTTCAGAGGAAAAGTGACCATTGAAGAAGCAACAGAAAAGAGATAAAGATGCAACAGTGCGGCAAAAAGACAGAGGTTGAAGGAAGCCAGTAAAGAGGAAGAGAGTTAATGAGACAAAAAGCCTTTGACCCCACCCTACTGAGAAGAACTGTATGTGGGGAGCCTCCCCACACATGAGAGTTGTACTCCACACAGGGGCAAATAAAACCTGTGTATAAAGTCAACAACTGTGCAGGGGTAAAGAAGGTTCGGAGTCGGCTTAGCACACCTAATCTCTTGGAAGCAGATTTCACAAGAGATGTAATATGTTCTTTCCAAGATAAATCCCTAGTGAATGAAACCCCAAGCATGTTCAAGAGTGATGCGAGACCAAGCTGGACATTATTAAACATTAGTGGGTACTCCTGTGGAAGATTTTGTCAGGTAGATACGTGTAAGAACTGTCTTTGATGCATTAAAGAAAACAAGATTATTTTTACCCCAGTCAGAGATACGAGCCAAGTCAGACATTAGGTGTGCCATAGACTCATCCCTCGTTTGTTGAAGTAACTGCTGAGATGGACGTTGCAGGAACCGAATGGAAAGGTGAAGGGTGGAATCATCAGTGTACGAGTGGGTAGGGTTAGATGTACAGCTTAGAAACTCATTAATGAACAAAAGGAAGAGAGTTGGTAATAGGAGAGAGCCCTGAGGAACACCACTGTTGACAGACCTTGGAGAAGAACAACAGCCGTCTACAACAGCGGCTATAAAACAACCAGAAAAGAAGCTAAAGATGAAGGCACAGATAGAAGGATAGAAACCATAAGAGGGCAGTTTGGAAATTAAAGATTTCTGCAAGACTCGATCGAAAGCCTTTGAGACGTCAAGTGCAATGGAAAAGCTTTCGCCAAAATCCCAAAAGGATGATGACCAGGAGTATGAAAGGTAGGTGAGAAGATCGCCAGTGGAACGCTCCTGACGGAACCCATACTGACAATCAGAAAGAAGGTTGTTATAGGAAAGATGCTCTAAAATTTTTCTGTTAAGAATTGACTCGAAAACTTTTGAGACACAGGATGTTACAGCAATTGGACGATAGTTAGAGGGTTGGGAATGGTCACCCTTCTTTGGGACTGGCTGAATAAGAGCAAACTTCCAGCAAGAAGGAAAGGTACAAGTTGACAGACAAAGGGGAAAGAGTTTACCTAGGCAGGGTGTAAGCACAGAAGCACAGTTCTTGAGCACAACAGGAGGAACTCCATCGGGCCCATATGCCGTGTTAGTATTGAGGCCAGTGATGGCAGAAAATACATCAGCTGAAGAAATATTAATGTCAGCAATTAGGATGTCAGAGGGGGCAAGTGATGGAGGAACAGCACCAGAATCGTCTAAGGTGGAATCGGAGGAGAAAGTCTGAGCAAAAAGATCTGCTTTATCAGTAGAAGAAACAGCTAAAGAGCCATCAGAGTACAAGACAGCAGGGAACAATGATGAGGTAAAGTTGTTAGAAAGGTTTTTGGCAAGGTGCTAGAAGAAGCAAGAAGAATTCAAGTTGGAGAGTTGAGAGCATTTAGCACGGATGAACTTATTTCTAGCAGAGTGAAGAACAGACTTAGCAGGATTCCGGGCAGAAACATAAGATGTGATTCAGGGGTGGGTTGGCTTTGGTACTTTTATAGGCCCTCTCCTTGTTGCAGACAGCATTAGAACAAGCGTGATTAAACCAAGGTTTTCTTGCATTAGTCAAAGGATATGAGAAGGGAATGTATGCTTCCATGCCCGAGAGAATAACCTCCGTAATGCGCAAGGCACACTCAGATGGCTCCCAGCCAAGGAAGCAATAATCATTCCAAGGAAAATCAAAGAAGTACTGCCTCAGGGCCTCCCAATCCGCAGCTCCAAAGTGCCACAGTCAACGTTTCTTTGGAGGGTCCACAGGCCATACCGAAGCGACAGGACAGATTAAGGTAATAAGGTTGTGATCGGAGGAGCCCAACGGAGAGGAAAGATAAACAGTGTAAGCACAAGAATTAGTTGTAAGGAAGAGGTCAAGTATGTTGGAGCTCTCTCCAAGGCGGTCAGGGATACGGGTAGAGTGCTGTGCAAGCTGTTCTAGGTCATTAAGGATAGAAAAGATGTCAGTTTGTTCACCAGATGGGTCAGTGAAAGGAGAGAAGAGTCAAAGGTGGTGGTGAACATTGAAATATCCCAGAATGGAGATTTCAGAGAAAGGAGAAATGGATAGAATGTGTTCCATCATAGACGTAAGCTAGTCGAAGAACTGCTCATAGTCAGTAAAGTCATTTGTAAATTTTGGGTTAATTATTCTTAAAGCTTTGTTTTGAATTTTGCACTGTTGTTTTTGTGCAACCTCTCCACAGCCACTCCCCATGGGTAAGCAACATTCAGGCTGAGCACAAATGACTCTTGTGAAGTATAGCTAATAATAATAACAAAAATAAAATTAACAATAATATCTATCTATCTGTCTACAGCCAGATGCCATAATCCCCATGCCATCCACTTGCTGACACATAAGGAACACATATGGGTTGGTTATATGGTTACCACCCAGCACTGTAAAAGGTTTCCTGGCTTACTGGAAACCATTAGGCTTGTCACTCAATGTACTGCCACCTGAAAAGGAATGAGGAGTAACAAAAAAAGACAGAAAAGATAGGAGAAACAGAAAGACAAGGGACACAGAAACAGAATGATAAAACTGATGAAGTAAACATATACAACAAAAGTAATGTGTGTATACAAGGTGCTACAGTATCCAAAATTTTCCGCACTAATGATACATAAAACTGAAAACTCACTATAGCTCCTACTGGCTGCCATCACCCTCAAAATAGTTCCCTTGCGCACTGATACACCAGTTCCAGGGCTTCCTCCACTGCTGGAATGCTCCTTGGAAGTCCTTTTGACGGGTGTCGAGCACTGCCAGCTATTCCTTCTGGATGTCCTCAATGGTATCAAAATGACACCCTTTCAGTTTGATCTTCATTTTTGGGAACAGAGAGAAGTCAGACAGGGCCAAATCCAGTGAGTAAAGAGGGTAGGGGACAATAGTTATGTTGTTCTTGGTCAAAACCTGCTGGGTGTTGAGCACACTGGGCATTGTCATGGTGAAAAAGCCAGTTGTTGTCTCGCCAAATGTCAGGGCATCGCCTTCTCACATCTTCATTCAGTTGCTGCAAAACATAACAGTAGAAGTTGGAATTGACAGTCTGGCCAGCTGGGATGAATTCTTTGTGCACAATCACCATGATGTCAAAATGATCAGCATGCTCTTGACATTGCTTTTCACCTGACTGGCCTTTTTGGGTCTTGGTGAGCTTGTCTGACCAAGAGACTGTTCACCAAATTCTTATTGAATCATTGCCAGGGTCTCTGTTGCATTTTTCCTGAGATCAGCACAAAATCTGATGCAAGTTCGCTGTTCCTTTTTAATATCCAACCTAAAAAATTGCCAGACGACACGTGCATGACAGCAAACAAACGAATGTCACTAAACCCCACGTCCACTTTGCTTCGTGCCATGTGGCACACTGACTCACAAGGCATGTTAGTACTGCCACCTAGAGGCGGGCACATCAAGCTACTACAACCCGTTCTGGAGTCGCGATCCTAGTCCGGATAATTTTGGATAGCACCTCACAAATGGCTGGGAGACAGAGGGAGGTGAGAAGGGAGAAAGAGATCAGTAGGATGGAAGCAGTAGGAGCAATGATGAAAGCCAAAATGGGAAAAGCCCCATGCTGAAGCATGAAGGAGAGATAGTAGTAGAATGGATATGGAAGATGTGCAGATTGGCCTGGGAGGAGGGTCAAGTCCTGGAGGACTGGAAGTCAGGTATAATTGTTTTCCTGTACAAAGGAAAAGGGGAAAAAGAAGTTTGTGGTAATCATTGGGGCATTTATCTTTTTAATGTAACTGGAAAGGTATATGGGAGGATACTTACTGACAAGGAAATAACAGAGGAATTAGTTGGAGAAGAAGAAGGAGATTTTATGAAGGGAAGAGGTTGTGTAGATCAGATATTCATTCTTAGGTCTTTAGTGGAAAAGTTTCTACAGAAGGGAAAGAAGTTGTATGTATCCTTCATGGAGTTGGAGAAAGCATATGTCAGAGTGGATAGAAAAGGAATGTGAAAAATAACTAAGAATATATGGAGTAAATGGGAAGCTGTAGAATGCCGTGAAGAGTATGTATAAGGGGGCTAAGAGCGCTGCAGTGCTTGTAGATAGCGAACTGAGTGAATTTTTCTTTCTGAATGTTAGACTGAAACAGGGATGTGTTGCATCTCTGTGGTTGTTCAGTGTCTCCATGGCTGTTCAATCTGTATATGGATGGGGGTTATAAAAGAGGTTCAAGGTAGGGCAGTGGATGTTGAAGCAGCCCTAATGAGAGAAGGCAGAACTTAGAAACTTCCTGCACTGCTGTCTGCATATGATAGTGTATTGTTAAGTGAAAGTGAAGGGGAATTGCTAGGCTTAGTGAATGAGTTTGGGTGAGGGTGTAAGAAACGAAATCTACAGGTGAATGTAGGGAAGAGTAAAATTATGGTCTTCGAGGAAGATGAAGTCGCTGGATGGACTGTGAGGTTGGATGATGAGGAAATGGAAAATGTGAATGTAAATAAAGTACCTGGGTAGTGTGATAAGGAGTTTGGAAGACAAAGTGCTTGAAAGGGTGCAACAAGGAAGAAAGGTTGCCGGTTCTTTGAAAGCTGTGATAAGAATTAGAGAAGGGAGCATGGAAGCAAAAAAAGTTGCTGCACGATAAAATTGTGATACCAACTGTAACGTATGGAAGTGAAGCTTGAACCTTTTTGGTAGGACACAAGTCAAGAGTGAGAGCAGTGGATATGAGTCATTTGGGACGAGCATATGGTGTTGCATGGAGAGACAGACTGACAAATGAGGAAGTGAAGGAGCATTGTGGTGCGGATGTGGATGTGACAGGAAGCGTTAGGAGATATACACTGAGGTGGTTTGGACATGTGGGGAGGATGGAGAGCCAGAGACTAACGAGGGGTGTATGTGAGTGAAATGGAGGGGGGGGAGAGGGGGGGAGGCTGAGGAAGAGATGGAGTGGAGAGGTATACGAAAGAGGGGGGGTTGGGGTGAGCTGGAGGGAGTGCAGTGAAATGGCGGGGGACTGGGCAACATGGAAGCGATTTGTTTGTGGTCACTCCTGACGAAACTGAGGCCTCTTGCAATAGAAAGATAGATAAAAGCAGTATGCAGCTCTACATCAAGTGAGTGTATGATGGTCATCACCACCTACTACCAATAATAATAATAATTATTATAATAATACAGCAGCACTGTCATCCAATCTTCCAGTAATTGATAAACTGCTATACATGTAATGATGTGAAATAAGTTAATGTACAGTGTGCCGATATCTGACGGGTATGTTTACCTAAACAGTTGTCGACTATTGATTGTCAGACTTGGAAGCAAATTTTCCCATTAAAAAGAAATAGAGAAAAGGCATTCCAGTCCCCACTCCAGACTCACAAATATGTAATGTAATCTATCAACAAAGGACACAAAATGAAATTGGTAATGTTTATACTAAGTACAATGAGTGTGTAAAGGATTTATTTATTTTAAAAGTACCATGCTTATGTGTTTGTACAGCAACTACTTTACACAGTGGTTTAATGAACTCATGGTATTGTGCATATCAGTCCTGTGTATTCAGGGATTTGTTATCCCATTACAAAACCTTACACTGACAGACTTCATTATTTGTATTCTTTCCCCCTCTCTATTTTTCTCCTACTTTTCCTTTTCCTCTCCTCCTGCTGTTACTTCTTTCTCATTCGTTTTTGAGTCACATGGAAAGGTTATAAAAGAAAACAATAAAAGAAAAATTAGTAAAAGAGGGAGTACACAAGAATGTGCATCCCTTGTCTTCTTACCACTTGATGAGACAATGCAAACATAAACACAAAATTAGCGATTCTGGCCTCTGTGCCTCTTGTACAGCTCTTGTAAGGACTACCTAGTTTTGCGCTCTCTCTCTCTCTCTCTCATAAAACCTCACACTGACAGACCATGACTCTATTCCTCTCTTCTCTCCCTCTCTCTATTTTATTCTCTTCCCTCTTCCTCAGTTCCTCTTTCTTTTCCTCCTCGTGAGGTCATCAGCCACTTTCGTGAGGTCAGTCTGGTCAGATGTCTCAGTCACTCTCGTGCAGTTAGTCTCAGTGTTGTGCTAGTGACCATACCCCTTGTGAATTTGTGAGTGATGGCTTCCTCTGTGGAGAGTGGTGTCGCTGCTGCGGGTTTTGAGAAAGACTACCTTGAATTGAAGGAAGAACTTCTCGAACTGAAGCGGGAGGTGCAGATTCTCCAGCAGAAGTCACAGATGAGGGAATTGTTGGAGGTGATGTTGGAGGAGAGAGAGAAGAAGGCTGAAGGTTGGACACTTGTTCACAAGGGTGCAACGAAGTTCACCCTTAAGAAGCAAGTGGAAATTAAGACTACAAACGCATTCGAAGCACTATGGGACGAATGTGAAGGGAAGGCGGAGTGGAAAGAAGAGGTGAAGGACGGTGAGAGAACTTCCCGTACAGGTAAGTATATTGTGAACAAAAAATGTAAGAAAATTGTTGCTGTTGCTGGAGACTCCCAGGTAAGGTATATAAACAGAGCCATGTATACTCGACTCTCTAAACATGTGTCTTCCGGGGGCCAGGGTGGGTAATGTGATAGAGAAAATTTCAAATATCGTTAAGGACTGTGGAGACAAACCCACTATGTGTCTCAGTGTAGGAGGCAATGACACTGGTAGGCTTAAGAGTGAGGTACTATGGGAGCAGTACAAGGAGATGTTAGAGAAGGTTAGGGAGAGGGGAGGGACCCCTGTAGTACTCGGTGTTCTGCCTAGGAGGCAGGTTGGGAGGGAATGGTTGAGCAGGGCGATAGGTTGTAACTGCCGCCTTGAAAGGTATTGTAGTGATAATGCAATACCTTTCATTGACAGCTGGGACCGGTTTTTTGGGATGGGACTCATCTGAGTAGGCAAGGAGTTACTGTTTTAGCTGGAATGATAGATAGGGAGTTAGAGAGGTTTTTTCGAGATTGAAAATTAGTTGTACAGGAAGTTGCAGCAACTACACTCAGAAATCATTATCATCAGGTTTGGATAGATGCATCAAGACATGCAAAAGTGTAGAAACATCCACTCAGGCACCTCAAAATGAGCAGACGATGATAGAAGACGGAACAAGCGATGATAAAATGGCGAGGAGTGATAGTACAAAAAAATGTTGTATTAGTAAAGAGTTTCCCGGTTATTAACAAAATCAAAAAAAGTCAGTCCCATGGTAGAGGTAATAATCTGAAAGTGTACTACACAAACAGCAGGAGTTTACGTAATAAAATGGATGAACTAAGAGCTTTAATTTGTACAGAGAAAATAGACACTGCCATTATTAGTGAAACTTGGATGAATACAGACACTCAAGAATTTTTAGCAGAATATCAAATAAAAGGCTATAATATTTTTGTGTCAAACCGTCTGGGAAGAAAGGGGGACGGGGTAGCTATTTATGTAAAGGATTCATTAAACTGTTACAAGAAAGCAGACATTAAAGTAAATAGGGACACCGAAAGTGTCTGGGTTGAAATCAGTAACAACAGGGAGAAATTAGTCTTAGGAGCCATTTACAGATCTCCAAAATTAAGTAGAGCAGAGAGTAAATATTTCTGGGAGGAAATCAGGAAAGCGTCACAGTCCAGCTTAGTAATAATTGTAGGGGATCTTGATGCAGAGTCAGAGGAATTTCTAGAGGTAGTACAGGATAATTTCCTTTATCAATACATCAGGGAGCCCACCAGAGGTAATAATAAACTAGATTTGGTTTTAGCTAATAAAGAAAATGTTTTTAGTGATATAGAGGTTGGTGGACGACTTGGTAATAGCGATCATGAAAAAATTAAGTTCAAATTTAATTGGGACGTCTGTTCCACCGAAAATACATCCACGGTTCCTAATTTTCGTCTAGGAGATTTCGATGGATTAAAAGCTTATTTTAGAACGATATTCCATAGGGAGAATAGCTATTTTAGGGAGTGCCAGGTCAGTGGGGAACCCCAGGTCATAGGACAGGAAACAGGTGGGAATGTGCGCCATATCCAGGGGGAAGGTCAGGTGAGAGGTGGAGAGATTAACTCTCGCTCGGCCAGTGAGAAATACAACAAGTTAGTAAATATAATACACGGAGGCCAAGATAGATACAGTAAAACCTCGATATAACGGACTTCAGTAGACCAGAATTCGCTTTTATCGGACTCAAGGAGCTACCGGACTAAACTCCTATATATCGGAAAAAGTCCGATATAGCCAGAAAGCAGTCCGGACTGCCTGACAACTTCAGCTATGTTCACCGCAATAAGACAAGTAAAAGACATGTTTTTCAGTGCACAGTGCAGTATTATTATACCATTTGGTTAATGTAGTGAAGGTACAATACTGCAATGGTGGTGAAAACCACTGATGCAATCCGGACTAATGTCTGATATATCGGAAAAGGTCCGGATTAGCAGGGGTAAGTCCGGATGTTGCTTTTATCGGAATTTCGCATATTTCGGACTGGCTTGGGCCCCAATTAGTCCGTCATAGTGAGGTCTTACTGTATATTCCTTCAAAACCGTTTAGAACGAATAATTCGGAACTGAGATGGTTAAACAACAGATTAAAATCCCTCATAGGCCAAAGGAAAGGAATATACAGAAAAATAAAAAGCAGAGAGGAACACTTACATAACCGGTACGCGATTTTAAATAGAGAAGTAAAGAGGGAGATATGGAAGGCAAAGAGAAATTATGAAATTAAGATTGCTAGTGAATCGAAAGAAAACCCCAAGGGTTTTTACCAAATGTACCAGACGAAAAATAAAGATAGGATAGGACCACTCAGAACAGAATCAGGTGACATTACCAGTGAAGATAAAGAAATGTGCTCCATCCTAAATAATTATTTCATATCAGTATTCACCAAGCAAAATCTAGACCTGATCCCTCAAGCAGCGAATATACAGTATACGACGATAATACGGAAAATACTCTTAGTGAAATAAACATTAGTAAGGAGGAGGTACTGAAAGAAAAGTTAAAAACTCAAAAATCGCCAGGTCCGGACGATATATATGCAAAAGTTATAAAAGAAACCAAAGAAGAATTATGTCTGCCACTTTTAACGTTATTTAATGAATCTTTAATTTCAGGATAAGTTCCCGAGGCGTGGAAGACCGGAAACATAGTGCCCATTTTTAACAAGTGTGATAAAGCAGCTGCGTCGAATTATCGATAGCGATAAGTCTAACGTCAATAGTAGGAAAAATGTTAGAGTCAATTTT
>JAGKTI010008527.1:0-13998 GCA_018397915.1 Birgus latro
AATAATAATAATAATAATAATAATAATAATAATAATAATAATAATAATGATAATAAAAAGAACAGCAATAATAAAGAAAAGTGCTGACTGTAGTAGTGTACGGTACCATGAAATTCTATGCAACAGTCAAGACAATACAGTGCTCCATATAGTCATCCTCCTGTTTATTCATTTGTGAGTTATGCTTTTTCCTTATGTACTCCAGACTCAACAGTGACCAATTTTTCAGTAACACACCTCTGTCCCTGCACACACAGGCTGATCTTGGTGGAACACTTTAAACATCATCAATCTTTAAATCAAAATTTTCCCCATTTCCCTGACTTATGCCACAATAGTCAGAAATAAGGATATACAGTCGACCCTCGATTCTACAGACCCCGAATCAACGGATTTCGGAAGCAACGGACAATATCTGCTGGCAGAAAATCACTCCAGACACCAGTCACTTTTTTTTTTCTTTTTTTTCATTACAGGCACACAGCAATTTCTGCTCAGAGGTGCCCCCTTTGTTCCTCCACTCGCCTCTACCCCAGCTCCCAACCCTCCCCCATACCCCTACTCCACACAACCCCCCACTCATCATTCTTAACTGGCAGTTACATCTCAAGCTAATCCCATACTTCACACTCATAGTCACATTACTAATACATAAAAAAAACACTAGGACATGTGAAAAGTATATAATATGACTATGAATGCTGCAGCAAGAAATTAAAGCATTATGATGTTGGCAATAAAAAACACTGACAATGTCCATACCAGGCCTTGGGTGCTTGCATGCGCTTCCGTGCGTACATATCTGTGTCTGTGTTTTTGGGTGTCTGTGTGAATGTGTGTGTGAGTGTCAGTGTGTGCATGTTTGTGTGTGTGTGTGTGTGTGTGTGTGTGTGTGTGTGTGTGTGTGTGTATTTACCAAAATTGTGATATACAGGAAATGAACTACACTCGTGGGGTCCCGTCTCTTCTTCTCAGTAAGTCAAATTTTGCTTTATACTCGTTTAAGTTTTTAGACTGGATGATCTCTTTGTCCAGGCTATTCCACAGGTCTATGCATCTATATTTCTTGATGTCCTTCAAGGAGAGTGGCTCCTTCAGTTTCATTCCGTGTCCTCTTGTTGCTCTCTTATCCCATAAAAACAGATCTTCTCTGTCAATTTTATCTACTTCCATCATGGTCCTGAACACTGCAATCATGTCACCCCTCTCTCTTCTTTCCTCTAAGGAAGGCAAATCCAGCCTATCTAGCCTCTCACTGTATGACAGATCTGCCAGACTGGGGACCATCTTAGTTGCTGTTCTTTGTATTCTCTCAATCTTGTTTATATCTTTCTTTTTGTGTGGGGACCACACTATTGCTGCATATTCTAACCTGGGGCGGATCATGGCCACTATCAACTTTTTCATCATCTCTTCATTCCTGTAATAAAATGCCACTCTTATATTGGTCAAGAGTTTATATGTCTCTCTAACTATCTTGTTAATGTGTTTTTCAGGTGACAAACTATCCTAGACCAGCACTTCTAAATCTTTCTCTTCTCTCGCTTTTGTGATTGGTTCATTACCCATCATATAATTCAGTGATGGTCTCTTGGTACTTTTACCCATTTCTAATATTTTACATTTTTTTGTGTTGAATTTCATTTCCCACATCCGGCTCCAGTCATGTATCCTATCCAGATCCTCCTGCAGCATTTTACAGTCCCCTTCAACCTCTGTCTTTCTCAAGATCTTTGCATCATCAGCAAACAGGCTTGCATAACTGTTCACTCCATCTACCATATCATTTACATAAATCAGGAACATTACTGGTGCCAACACCGAGCCCTGTGGGACACCACTTGTTACTTCTCTCCATCCAGACATCCTGTCCTTTATTACTGTCCTCATTTGTCTCTCTCTCAAAAAGTCTCTCAACCATTCCAGGAGGTTACCCTTCAGTCCTCCTATATGCTCTAATTTCCACATTAGTCTCTTATGGGGTACCTTGTCAAAGGCCTTCTCCAAATCTAAATACACATAATCCACCCAACCGTCTCTCTCCTGTAGCACATCAATCACTCTTGAGTAAAAGCTCAACAAGTTGGAAACACATGACCTTCCACTTCTGAATCCAAATTGACTTTCAGTCAAAATATTCATCTCTTCCGGATATTTTATCCACCTATCTTTCAGGATCTTCTCGAACAATTTTGCAACCATGCTGGTTAGGGACACTGGTCTATAGTTCAGGGGTTCTTCCTTGTTTCCTTCCTTGTAAATTGGTACCACATTTGCCCTCTTCCATTCCCGAGGCACTTTCCCTTCTTCCAGCGAACACACAATTAAACTGTGAATCTTATCTGCCAGTTGTTCTCTGCATTCCTTCAGTACCCAATTTGAAATTCCATCCGGTACTGGGGCTTTCCTTACATCCTGAGTTTCCAGTAATTTGTATACTTCCTGCACTTCCACTTTTACATCTTTTATCACCACATTCCTAGTCACTCCCCCTCCACAAACTCCCCTTCATTAGTAAAAACCGATTGGAAACGTTTGTTCATTACTTCAGCATGCATTGCCGCATCTTTATAGACCTCTCCTTCTACTTTCAGTTTGGTGATTCCTTCCTTTTGTTTCAATTTGCCATTAACAAATCTATAAAACAATTTGGGTTCATCCTTACATTTGTCAATTATACCTTTTTCAAAGTTCCTTTCTTCCTCTCTACGAATTCTTGTACATTCATTTCTAGTTCTTTTATATTCTTCCTTTGTTCTGTTATTACCTCTCTTTCTCCATTTGTTCCACGCCATGTCCCTCTCTTTTTTCGCTATCATACACCTTCTATTAAACCACTCCTTTTTCCCGTTTTCTTTCCCACTTACTCTTGGAACATATTTATCCACTCCTGAAATATAGAGGTCTAGAAAGATATCCCACTTCCTCTGAATCTCTGTTTCTCTAAAGTTTCTCCAATCTGCATTTTCAAAAATTTTTCTCGATTCTGTAAAGAAATTTTCTCAGTTCTGTAAAGTTTGCTTGCCCAAAGTTGTATCTTCCCTGCCTATAAAGCTCGTCTCTTGGCACCACGTTCCCTATTATCATCTGGAACTCAATGACCACATGATCACATTTTCCTACAGGACACAGATATTTCAAGGATTCAATTATGTCAGGTTCTTTGGTTAACAGTAAATCTAATCTTGCTGGTGTGTCATCACCTCGGAATTGTGTCTCTTCTTTGACCCACTGCGTCATTACATTATTCATTACAATGTTTAACAATGTAGTGCCCCACGAAGCTTTGCCACCTCCTGAGTCCCATTCCTCCCAGTTCACCTCTTTACAATTAAAATCACCCATTAGAATTATATTGCTTCTTTTCTCAATCACTTTCTGTAGATAACTAACCATGTCTGACAACCATCAATCCATGCTCTTGTCTTAGATGGAACATATACTACTGCTATCTCTCTCTTACAGTTCTCTCCAGTTTCTAATTTCATGTTTAACACTTCGGCCCTACCCTCTCCCATTTCCACAGAATCTACACTTAAGTTGTTCTTCAGTGCTATCATCACTCCTCTTCCCATGTTATCTTTTCTGTCTCTTCTCCACAATTTGTATTTGCCATCTCCCATATGGATATCAATATTCTCCCTTACCTTAGTCTCTACAAAGCACATAACATCAGGTTCATGTACCCTCAAGAAATCGTTGATTTCTAACATTGCCGATATTAATCCATCAGCATTAGTGTAAGCCACTTTCAAACTTTTTTCATTATTACTTATACCCTCTTCTCTCCTCCTTTCCGTTGGTACTACTTCCTCAATTTCTGGTCCATAACTCTCCAAAAAAACACTGTCTTCTCCTCCTCCATTCTCTGTTCATTTTTTGCCTTAGCTTCCTTTACTAACTCCTTTATCTTAGCTCTTTCTTCCTCATTTGCATCTCTCCTTAGCCAAACATTTTCGAACCCCTCTTTGTCTGCTAATTTCCATGTCCTATTCATGATTTCATTTACTATTACCTGGCACTTAAACTTCACCTTCAATGGCCTTGCCCTTCCTTCCTCGTACTTACCTAACCTAAACACTTCCTCAATCTCTTCCTGGGCTTCGTTGTTACCCTCCATAACTACTGATATTATTTCTTTAACTTTACTCAATTCTTCTTTTTCTCTTTCAGATCTTATTGTCATACGCTCCTCTTTTACTCCTAAAATTATTACACATTTTTTCTTATCTGCCATATCCCTGACTAAAGATTCTCTACTTTTCAGTACCTTAACCACTTCCTTCTCCACCTTTTCCTTGCTTTGTTGTTCTATAATCTCTTTCAAATTTACATTCCCTTCCTCCTGAATTTTCTTCCACCCCTTATGTTGCTCCTTGATTTCCTTAATATGTTCATCTTGCATCCTTGATTTTGAATCATACTCATCTAATTTACTTTTCATTCTGTGTCTTTCTTCTTCTTGTTTTCCCTCTTGAGTTGTTTTATTTCATCTGTGGCAGCTTCATTACTCACTTTTAATTCCATGACTTCTCTTTCTTGTTCTGCAATGTGTCTCCAAACTTTTTCCAGCTTGTTCTGTAAAACTTTGATCTCTCTCTCTCCTGTTCTAAG
Source organism: Birgus latro (assembly GCA_018397915.1). NCBI lineage: Eukaryota > Metazoa > Arthropoda > Malacostraca > Decapoda > Coenobitidae > Birgus > Birgus latro. The sequence continues at coordinate 4,615 of JAGKTI010008527.1, forward strand.
GTCCGCTCCTTAGCTCTCTAATTACTACCCATACCTCTTAATTCCTGGACATTCCTCTCTGCCATATTTTCTACTCCTGCAACTCTTGTTTGATTCAGTTTTGTACTTCCATTTCCCACATCTTCATCGCAGAAGCCCATGAATTCCCTTTCGCAAGATGTAAACACTCTGCCGTCGCTTTCCACCATGATACAACCATATGGAAACTTTTCTATTCCACTGTATCTTGTTCTCCTTTATCCCGAAACCTGCGTTTATTTTTAAACTAATGTCCGACAGGACCACCACTCATGCACTCATTCACATAATCACAATAGGCTGGTCTCCTTTTGCCGCTGATTCAGCGATTATTTCCCTGCAATCCAGGAAGACGTGTGTGTCTGTCAGTGTGTGCATGTTTTGTGTGTGTGTGTGTGTGTGTGTGTGTGTGTCTTTGTCAGTGTATGCATGTTTTTGCTTGTTTGTCTTTGTTTGTGTGTGTGTGTAACTCACCGGGTTGGTCAGGATCACTTGATGGTAGTGATCGTCAGCTTTTACCCTCCCGGAAGGGAGCTGAGAGCTCATATAGTCCGATCTATGGGCAAAGCTGTGACCTTCACTCATGCACACACCTATCCCCTTGCTCAAGGGGGGACAGTAACCACCCACTTCATCAGTGAAACTTTTCGCAACCTGAGCGAGGTGCGAACTCCCATCTACCAGATGTGTGTGTGTGTGTGTGTGTGTGTATTTACCTAATTGTGATATACAGGAAGTAAGCTACGCTCGTGGGGTCCCGTCTCTGTTTTCAATAAGCCAAATTTTGCCTTAAACTTGTTTAAGTTTTTAGACTGGATGATCTCTTTGTCCAGGCTATTCCACAGGTCTATGCATCTATAAGGAAACCTATATTTCTTGATGTCTTTCAAGCAGCTTGGCTTCTTTAGTTTCATTCTGTGTCCTCTTGTTATCCTCTCATCCCACACAAACAGGTTATCTCTGTCAATTCTACTCCATCATGGTCCTGAACACTGCAATCATGTCGCCCCTCTCTCTCCTTTCCTCTAAGGAAGGCAAATCCAGCCTTTCCAGCCACTCTCTGTATGACAAATCTGCCAAACTGGGGACCATCTTGGTTGCTGTTCTTTGTATTCTCTCAATCTTGGTTATATCTTTCTTTTTGTGTGGGGACCATACTACTGCTGCATATTCTAACCTGGGCCGGATCATGGCCACTATCAATTTTTTCATCATCTCCTCATCCATGTAATGAAATGCCACTCTTATACTGGTCAAGAGATTATATGTCTCTCTAACTATCTTATTTATGTGTTTTTCAGGTGACAAACTATCCTGGACCAGCACTCCCAAATCTTTCTCTTCTCCCGTTTTTCTAATTGGTTCATTACCCATCAAATAATTCAATGATGGCCTCTTGGTACTTTTACCCATTTCCAATATTTTACATTTTTTTGCGCTGAATTTCATTTCCCACATCTGGCTCCAATCATGTATCCTATCCAGATCCTCCTGTAGCATTTTACAGTCCTCATCAACCTCTGTCTTTCTCAAGATCTTTGCATCATCAGCAAACAGACTTGCGTAACTGTTCACTCCATCTACCATATCATTTATGTAAATCAGGAACATTACTGGTGCCAACACCGAGCCCTGTGGGACACCACTTGTTACTTCCCTCCATCCAGATGTCCTGTCCTTTATTACTGTCCTCATTTGTCTGTCACTCAGAAAGTCTCTCATCCATTCCAGGAGGCTTCCCTTCAGTCCTCCTATATGCTCTAATTTCCATAATAGTCTCTTGTGGGGTACTTTGTCGAAGGCCTTCTCCAGATCTAAGTACGCACAATCCACCCAACCGTCTCTCTCCTGTAGCACGTCAATCGCCCTTGAGTAGAAGCTCAACAAGTTGGAAACACACGACATTCCACTTCTGAATCCAAACTGACTTTCAGTCAGAATATTCATCTCTTCCAGATATTTTATCCATCTATCTTTCAGGATTCTCTCACACAATTTCGCAACCATACTGGTTAGGGACACTGGTCTATAATTCAGGGGTTCTTCCTTGTTTCCTCCCTTATAGATTGGCACCACATTTGCCCTCTTCCATTCCCGAGGCATCTTCCCCTCTTCCAAGGAGCACACAATTAAATTGTGAATCTTATCCGCCAGTTGTTCTCTGCATTCCTTCAGTACCCAATTAGAGATTCCATCCGGTCCTGGGGCCTTCCTTACATCTTGAGCTCCCAGTAATTTATACACTTCCTGCACTTCCACTTTTATCACTAAATTTCTAATCACTCCCTCTCCTTCCACAAACTCCCTTTCCTTAGTGAAAACCGATTGGAAACATTTGTTTGTACCTGTAAAGAGGGGGGGACGAAATGAGCTCCACCTGCCTCTCCCCCAGCTCCCAACCCTCCCCTATACCCCTACCATCCCCCACTCCTCTTGTGTGTGTGTGTGTGTGTGTGTGTGTGTGTTTGTGTGTGTGTCTTTCTGTCAGTATGTGCATGTTTTTGTTTTTTGTGTGTTTGTGTCTAAAGCAGTGCACCCAACACGCAAAGCATGAGGTGGCCGTTAATGTTTTTGTTTTACTGTCACTGTCATAATGCATTAATTTCCTGCTGCAGCGTGTTGATAGTTATATCATATTCTTTTAACATATCCCAGTGTTCTGTGTTTTAGTAGTGTAACTGCCAGTTAAGAATGTCAAGAGGAGTGGGGGATGGTAGGGGTATAGGGGAGGGTTGGGAGCTGGGGGAGAGGCAGGTGGAGCTCATTTTGTCCCCCCCTCTCCTCTTCCCTGAGTATGCAGGGGTTGGAAGGGGGTGGCCCTGGGCAAAAAATTAGTGATTGTAAGTGTACATCTTTTTTCGTTTCTAATTACATACAGTATTTCTACAGGTACAAACATAAATGATAGTGTAATTGAACATAAAAAATTTCTGTAATATAGTACTGTACTGTACTGCACAGTACACAACAAGCCAGTCATAATATAATGGGTCCATAGAAAATGGGGTATTGTGAGGTAAACTAGTCCACAATAGTGTCACTGCACCTCATCTTCAATACCATTGTATTTCTTTTGCTATTTTTTGAGTTTTAGGCTATTTTTGCCTTCATTTTCAAGCAGTGGACTTATTCAAGCAACGGACACTCATCCCCCCAATTAGTCTGTTGATTCAAGGGTCGACTGTATAATAATATAACAGTAAACTGACAAACGTAACAAAAAATAAAAATAAAGCATGGTAAGTTTCTAAAAACATTATGAGAGAGAGAGAGAGAGGAGAGGGGGGAAGGTTATAGAAGGAAAGGAATGTGGAATGGAGAAAAAAAAAATAGGAGGAGAACTGAAAAGATACATAATTGTCTTATGTCTGTATTACCTTTGTATGGTAAATGGTAGGTGGTGGCAACCATCATAAACTCACTTGATGTAGTGCTGCCTAATCTTCCTTCTCCTCTCTTGTTCTATCTCTGTGTCTGATCTCCTCAGTTCCTACTTCTCTCTTTCCACCCTGTCATTTTCTCAGTGTTTTCCTGTAACACAGGAAACCATGCACAACACTGGGTAGTAACAATATAACTAATTTTCAGGATGAATTGGAGCCAGCATGGTGCCCCTGTTAACTGTGTGGAGACACAAATGCGGACTCCATCCAGGAATCACACCTCCAAACTATTTTCTGCACCCTGCTGGGGCAAGATGCTGTAAGCCAAAGGGGAACACTGGTTCACAGCACAAGATGGAGTGCAGGGGCAGTTGCTTGCCTATGGTTGATGGGTCTGCTCAGCCAGACAGACTAGCAATGATTAATAACAACAACCTTTATATAGCCAGGTATGTTTTTAGAAAGCATACCAGTAGACAGGCTTGAGTTATACCAGGGTTTTTGTGAGAAGTTGGAGCTATGTACTACTGTAAATCAGCAAGAAAAAACCAATTAATGTTAGTATCGGTATCAGAAGGAAAAAAAATCGATAATCGGAATCATATCAGATGGCAGACTAGCAATGGAAAATATAAGTTTGATTTACCCAATGACCTTAGACTCGAGCACTTATCTCTCTACTGTTTTAGGTATGAACTAATGCTGCGATCATGATTGTTTTTCAATGATACGATCACATCCCACATTCTGCTGACTGTCTTAAACAGCAAAATGCTTGAACTAAAACATACCAAATATTTAGAGCATAATATTATATCACTGTGGAGCTCAACAAAAACACCTATACAGCAGTCTTCTGTCAAACTGTGGTGGACTGGTAGGAACCTGCAAGTCAGGTGGTACACACTCACACACTGGTGGTGTTCCATCAATGGTATGACTAAGGCTTAATGTTGACTTTCAATGGTACAAGGTTTGTGAGCAGAAATTCAGTTTCTTTTCATTTTTTTCTATCAATCTTCTGTAAAATGTACATAATTAAACAATATATACAACTTAATCGCTGCTGTCTTTCTTTGAGTTTAAGAAATTCATTGCTAAATTTGGTTGTTACTTGCAATACCAATTATATTTAGCTAACATGACAAAGTGCTGGTAGTTTAAAAAATTATATTAATATATTAAAATACATCAAAATAACACAATTCCATTACCTTTTTTATCTGGATATTTATTTTAAAGAAGCTATAAAATGATAACTGTACTATATCTTTATATTTAAAAATGTTATTAAGACACATCAATACTCATAAGTATGTAACATCTTTGCTAATGGGCAAATAATAGGAAACATAAGCACATGTCGTAACTTCTGTGATTCCCTAAACATATCGAACACTCAATCATTTGCAAATACTGTAGTAAACACAGTAACGTATAACATTTTATCTTATAAATTTATGCCAAACCTTGGCAATTAACAATATAGGAAATGCAGAATGTATGTAAACTTCTGGTCATTACCCAAATAATAAAACAAAACATTTATACTTGAAAGTCTCCATCTGTTGCCAGATGCCTTAATCCTGTAAGGGGTAGCCATAAACAAATCATATCCATGTCACCCTGTCCTCCAACATTTCATCACCCTCCTCCTAGCAAACACCCCTCTCTCTCATATACCTCTCCACTCCATCCCTCCATCTCATCCTCAGCCTCCCTCCTCCCTCTCCCCCCCTCCACCCTACACACATACACTCTCCTTGTTAGTGTCTTGCTCTCCATTCTCTTCACATGGCCAAACCACCACAATGTATTCCTCCCAACACTTTCTATTATATCCACAGCCACACCACAACACTCCTTCACTTCCTCATTTGTCAGTCTGTCTCTCTGTTTAACTCCACATGGTCTATACTGTACATAAAATCTTGGATGGCCGACCATTACCCCTAAAATGAAACAACATTTGTACTTAAAAGTATGCACTGCTAAAATTTCGATCATTAGCCAACTCTGGTCAGAACAGCCTAGAGTTAAAGCATAGCAGAAAATACAGACCTGCTTTAACCCCCTAAAGATGGGCATCTGAATGGCGTGACATACGCTCAGGATGGGCATAATTGGCGGGTGCGATATAGTGCAGGGGGTTGTGGGGGTGGTGGGGGTAAAGGGTGGGGGGCATGAATGCATATGCCAACACCTGTCTTTCTGGCCCTAGTACCCTCGGATAGCTTATGTGGACACCTGTCTTTTAGGGGTTAAAGACGGGCATAAGAATGGCGTGACACCCTAAGGACGGGCATAGCTGGGGGTGTGATATGGCGGGGGGGTTGTGGGGGGGTGGGAGGGTGATGGGAGAGTGGGGGTGGTGAGAGGGATGGTGGGGGGTAGGGGGCAGTGGTGGGGGGTAAGGGGGTGATGGGAGCAAGGGGGATGGAAGGTTGGGGTGTGTGTGTGGGAAGTGGGTGGAAGGGGGTGAGGGGGTGGGGTAATGGCTGCCATTACATACACTAAAAATGTCATGCTTTTCTAGGTTTTAAGAGTTTTCAGTCAAGTATATCTTATTCACTTTGAAAAGCTTAGCAACGAAGGTTTTCTGGTAGAAGTGGGCAATGCTTTTAGGTCACAGTGTCTTCCACCATGCTAAATATTTGTTCTGAGGTTACACTTGAATGTGCACAACACTTATGCACACAAATGACGATGATTAGGTGGATGTACAGTATGTCCCTGAGTGCAAGGCCTGGGAAGGCTGGGTTAACGATCGACAAGTTGAGAGGTAGGACAGGACTGGAGTGTATTGGTGCTGGGATGAGGAGAGGTAAATTTAGGTGGTTTGGGCATGTGGAGAGGATGGGAGATGATAATTTGGTGTAGAACATGAGAAGCGTTAATATTAGGAGTAGGCTTGTGAGGGGCAGACCAAAAAAGACCTGGGACGAGGTCATTAAGTGTGACCTCTGGGTTAAGGGAGAGAACAGGGAGGCTGCCAAAGATCGAGTAGCATGGAGAGGCGCCATTAGGTGACCAAGGCCAAAGCATGCAAGCATGTTGGAGTCTTCAAAAACGAAACAATACGAAACACTGCTAGCTTACAAACAACTGCCTATCATCAGAAGATATTAACACTCTCTGATTTACCACGTTTCCCTTGTACCTATCTATTTATCTATATCGACACACACACACACACACACACACACACACAAGTACCAAACTGCAAACCTTGTACATATAGCATAGTACTGAAGAGGCATAGGCAAGATCTACATGTAATGTTTTTCCACCAACTAAAGGATTATTTTGCTGCAGAAGTCAAGCTTTAACAAAGTTGCCAAATGTCATTCAGATCCTCATCTCAGAGTTACTGTTCCTTATTGCCTCCATCTACTACCTTACTTCCTACTATATGCAGTAAATTACTGCTTTACTTAGAATACAGAGAGATGTGTGACTATAAATACTATGACTAATATATGATTTGGAAAAGGACTTTGACAGAGTCCCTAGAGAGATGGTGAAGTGGGCAATGAGAAAGCTTGGGTTGGAGGAGTGGCTGGTTAGGGTGGTTATGGCCATGTATGTGGGTGCTCGCACCCAGGTAAAAGTGAATGGAGATTTGAGCAATGAGTTTTCAGTGAATGTCGGTGCGCATCACAAGCCAGTTTTGAGTCCCTTGTTGTTTATCATGGTACTTGAAGCCCTCTCACATGACTTCAGAAATGGACTCCCGTGGGAGATGTTGTATGCTGACGATTTGATGTTGACTGCAGAGAATGAAATGGAGGCAGAGGAAAGATTTAGGAAATGGAGAGATGGTATGGGGCATAAGGGCCTAAGGGTAAATGCATATAAAACAAGTGATGATATATAGGGTCAGTGGTGGTACATAAAGAAGAAGGAGAGTCGGTTTGTGCAATTCGCAAGAAGGGCGTGGGAAGTACAGTAATCTCTCTCCTTTCCGGACGACCAATATTCGGTTACCTCACTATCCGGACATCGTAGGCTGATGTTCGAAACCCAAAACTGCCAAAAAAAAAAAAAAAAAAAAAAAAAAAAAAAATCCAATTTTTTTGACACATCAGTTTGAATTTCCCGCGCACGCCAACCAGCTGTGTTTAAGATCCCTTCCTGTGCTCCCCCCTCCCACCAGTTATCTCTCAACTCCTGTGAAGAGTAAAAAGTCGTCGGGATCGTTTGCGGTATTGTTCGTTTTTGTTTAAACAATCATAATTCACAGTGTTAAGGATTAAGTGCAGTTAAACACTGGATTACTGTACATGCTTCAAGAGCATTTATGACCACTGTAAAACCATTAGAGGTGGGGGTAATATTCATTAACAACGTAGGAGGAGGCTGTAGCACAGGCCGAACAGGGTGGTACTCCCGAGGGGAATGGGAATGCTAGTGATAGGGAGAGCTGGAGCTCCTGTTTCACTAGCTACCTAACCATCCCCCTCTGCTGACCTTTTCAGTGTGAGAGTAACATGGAAAGTAGACCAGCATACTCTCCCAAACATTTCCTCTAACTATCTTATGCACTACACCACATGCGCTTTACATATCACACAACTTATCCCACTAGGTTACAGGGGCTGACGCCAGCAAGGGCATGCAGCCAGAAAACTTTGCCCACGCTACCTAGTGGCGGACTTTTGGGGGGAGGCATGACAGTGGTTCCGCCAGCATAGATCATGGGTCCAGGGCGAGATGGGGCTCGAACCTGTGCTAAAGAGTACAGGGCATTGCGGTTCCCAGGCTGCCACTTCTGCTCAATAGAAAGGGGCCCGAACCTGGGAGTAGCACCCCAGGAGGCTGTCCTATCAGTGGGTGTATAATGGTGGGGCAGTTGCAGTGCCAAGGCATGCTTGGAGGGTGTCCCAGTAGCTGTCCTGGCAGGGTGCCCCAAGGCCACTACCACAGCCACTGGTAAGCAGGTGGGCTAGGGGTCCCAGATCCATTGCCTGGACCTGGGTCTGTGCAATGGGTCGAGCCTTTGGAATGTTTACCCCCCTTTATCTTATTCAGTAGGAGGTGGCTGGATGTGGCATGTTTGCAGGAAGTCCGGTACAGGGGTGGATCAGCCAGAAAGATTGCTGGGAAGGATTGCTACTATAAGTTGTTTTGGCAGGGGGGAACTGATGGATAAGGGAGTGTGGGTGTGTTGGTTGTGGAGAAATGGGTGGAATATGGTATGAATGTTATGAGAGTAAGTGATAGGATATTAGTAGTGAAAATTTTGATCGGGCAGAAAATTATTTCAGTTATATCGGCATATGCTCCATGGGTAGGATTGGATGACGCAGAGAAGGATAGCTTTTGGGATGATTTAATACATGTAGTAAGTGGTACAGGCGATGATGAGGTAGTGGTTCTGGGAGGGGATTTAAATGGTCATGTGGGTGAAGCAGCTCAAGGTTATGAAGAAGTCCATGGAGGATGTGCATAAGGTGTGAGGAATGCGGAAGGGGAAAGAATACTCGAGTTTGGGGAGGCTATGGACATGATTGTGTGCAACACACATTTTAGAAAAAGAATGAGTCGGTTGATTACGTACGAGTCCGGGGGAAATAGTAGTCAGATAGATTATTTTCTGGTCAGGAGGGTTGATAGGAGGTTGGTGAGGGATGTTAAAGTTATAGGAAGCGAGGAGTCTGTGCAGCAGCACAAACTGTTGATTTGTGACATGGTGCTTAAGGAACGAGTGATGAGAAGGAGGACACATGTACCTAGGAGGAAAATATGGAAGCTAGGAAACCAATCAGTAAGGGATGCCTTTTATAGTGAGATGAGGAGATGGTGGCTGAACAGGGAGCCGTAGATAGAGACGTGAATGAACAGTATAGAGCCCTTAAGAACAACCACTTGAGAGTTACCGAAGCAATATGCGGTTGGACAAGAGGCCCACCAAGACATAAAGTAATTTGGTGGTGGGATGAGGGTGTAGAAGCTGCAGTTAAGGAGAAAAGAAGGCTTTTCC
>JAGKTI010008528.1:0-15299 GCA_018397915.1 Birgus latro
GTCCCAGATGATTGGCTGAAGAGTGTAATTGTAAATGTGTACAAAGGGAAGGGTGATGCCCTGGAAAGGGGAAATTACAGAGGTATAAAGCTCTTAGATCAGATAATGAAAGTAATGGAGAGAGTTCTAGAAGGTATGATTAGAGAAAGAGTGAATATCAATGAGATGCAGTTTGGGTTTATGCCAGGCAGGGGGACCACTGATGCCATATTCATTGTTCGACAGCTTCAGGAAAAATATATTGGCAAGAAAAGGGAATTGTATTTTGTTTTTGTTGATTTGGAAAAGGCCTTTGACAGAGTCCCTAGAGAGGTGGTGAAGTGGGCAATGAGAAAGCTAGGGTTGGAAGAGTGGCTGGTTAGGGTGGTTATGGCCATGTACGTGGGTGCTCACATCAGGTAAGGGTGAATGGAGCTTTGAGTGATGAGTTTCCCATGAATGTTGGTGTGCATCAGGGGTCAGTTTTGAGTCCCTTGTTGTTTGAAGCCCTCTCACGTGACTTCAGAGAGGGACTCCCATGGGAGATGTTGTATGCTGATGATTTGGTGTTGATTGCTGAGAATGAAGGGGAGGCTGAGGAAAGATTTAAGAAGTGGAGAGATGGTATGGGGCACAAGGGCTTAAGGGTAAATGCAGATAAAACAAAAGTGATGATATCTAGGGTTGGTGGCGTGGCCATGTGCAGTTTGCCACATGGGTGTGGGAAGTAATTTCATCTTGTGCAGTGTTTGTGATAAGTGGGTGCACAAGAGATGTAGTGGTATTAGAGGCAGACTGCGAGATAATGCTGATTTCATGTGTGCGGTGTGTCGGGGAGAGCAAGCAGAGATTGTTAGGCGTGAGAGGGTTGAACTTGCAGGTGAGTCTCTTGAGTGTGTGGAGGAGTTTTGTTATTTGGGAGACATGTTATGTGCCGGAGGTGGGGCTGGACTTAGCTCGGTTGCTAGAGTGAGAAGTGGTTGGAAGAAGTTCAGGGAGCTGTTGCCTCTCCTGACATTGAGAGGACTTTCCTTATGTGCTAAGGGGTCTTTGTATGCAGCATGTGTTAGGAGTGTGATGCTGTATGGTAGTGAGACCTGGGCAGTAAAGGAAGAATATATTTGCAGGTTTAAACGTACAGAAATGACAATGATTAGGTGGATGTGCAGTGCGTCCCTGCGTGCAAGGCCTGGGGGGGCTGGGTTTACGATAGAAGAGTTGAGAGGTAGGATGGGACTGGAGTGTATTGGTGTTGTGATGAGGAGAGGTAGGCTGAGGTGGTTTGGACATGTGGAGAGGATGGGGGAGGATAATTGGGTACAGAGGGTGAGAAGTGTTAATATTGGGGGAGGGGTTGGGAGGGGTAGACCGAGAAAGACATGGGATGAGGTCATTAAATGTGACTTAAGGGTTAAGGGACTGAATAGGGAGGCTGCCAGAGATCGAGCAGCGTGGAGAGCCGCCATTAGGTGACCAAGGCCGACACATGCAAGCATGTTGGAGCCTTCAAAAACGAAAACGAAACGAAAACGATATATATATATATAAGTTCAAAATGCTGCCACATGATGAATGAAGAAAGAACAGTTCAGTAAATAAATAAACTAGTTAGATAATGTCTGACTCACTGGTTTGGTTTGATTTTTACACAGTTGAATGAAAGTATCAGGTACTTACGACCAGAAAGATCCGATACCCAGATAATCATAATTATACAGAGCATTTTGCTTTAATCAGACTGAATTTGATCAGAATTAGTTAAGCATACAGACGTTTTACTGTACATGAATAATATGACACAGGCAAAGAAAAAATACTTATTGTACAAGTCTACTTATTCATTCACCCAGCTCTTTTAGATCACAAAAAGTCAAGCCATTAAAATGATGTTACAGAAGTTAAATTATTATATGAAACATTAACTTTACTCCATACAATAGCATATAACTAGTAACTGGATGAGAGACATACTCGTACTGTTCAGTGAAACGACAATATCAGCAAGTTAAAGGGACAACCTGAACACACAGGCTATGCAAGTTCAAGTATCCAATAAAACTATGCCTGAGAAGCTTAACCTCCGCTGTACTGATTCTCTGTAATGAAATTTACCTCCCCTTAGTCACTGTTTCATAAACCTATGGAAACTGTACCTCAAATGAAGCTTGCAGTATTGGCAAGTGCAAATCTTCACTGTGCCTCATATGGAGACTGCAGCTTGGCAAGGGTTAATGAACAAATTATGGATGTTCAGGTACTTGCAGTATTAAAATTCCATTACTAATATACTAAATACATACCGCACACTAATGGATTGTAAAGGAAGGGTGTGATATAAAAGAATTTGTAAAAAATATGCACATAAAGACAGTAAATGCAGACTTTCACTTACAATGAAATGTTAAGAAACGTTAAAGTAATGGGAAGCATGGAAATCTACCTTGAACTATGTCCACTGCTACAGTCAAAGATAATGATCCACAAAATATACTGTACTAACAAAAAGAAATGCATTCTTTTAACTCATTGTAACTGTACAGACAATCCTGCAAGGGCTGACACAGCCTGTAACTGAGAATATGTGCACAGTTCAGTAAGGCCCCTTTATTTATTCTCTATCTGGACTGCTATGCCAATATATAACAGAAAATTCACAATACAGTATTGTAGGGGAACTACTAGCTAGGAAATTATATTGCTCACTAGAAAAGATAAGACCAGTACTGTATTGTAATGCTTTTTGTAAAAAAACTGCTCCAGCCTTCAACAGGCACAGTTTCACGTTACACTTCAATATATATCAGAAGGACAACACAATCAGTAAACAATTTATGAATCTGGATTCGGGATTATACAGTACTAAAATTATGGAACGTTTTCAAGTAAGAAAACTACAGTAAAAGGGTCTTGGTGCTAAATTTTTAACTATCTACACTGATTCATATATTTTATGAAGGTTTTCACTACAAATCACATTAAACTTTACATGCTCAAACACGAAACATGCCTCTATGACTAAAAGCTATTTCACTTAATATAACCGACACTAAAGTTGCCAAGCACATCTGCATTATACCTCTGAATGTGCCAAACCTCAATTAATGCTGATTCTTTCAGTCACAGTACAGTATTACAAAATATGTGGGCTCAAAGGTACTGGACTCAAATTTAACCATAATTAACCAAATCAGATCATCTGTTCTCACCACTTATGGTAATTTTGAGACGTCACTTTCATTTTGAGTATGGTTTTTGCTAAATATTTTTTTTACATATCTTGCACATCGGTGAAGTGTTACACGGTAATCCCTCGATTAACCGATGTATTAGAGCCAAAGGCATGTCTGGAAAGTGGATCTGTCTGGATAATAGACTTCTCCCCTGCCCCCCCTTCGTAGACAGGCTAATTTTGAAAGCCACTGTAAAAGGCCTCTACAGTTTATCGTACAACACTAGTTCCTGTTGTTTAACACTACTCCATCTGGTCAAGCAGACCTATAAACCACAGCCAAGCAATTACCATGGTCAAGCAGACCCATCTGTCCAAGAGGAGCCGTTCACTACGCGGCTGCCGCACAGGAACTGGGAATGACCGAGGGGGTCTCTAGTGGATGCTGGGTGAGCTACCTTGCCAGACAGCACAGTGCCACAGGGCTATTCCAACCCAGCCAGGCAAAGATGTTTGCACGGCCATAATATCCACACAGATGCAAGTATTTTGTCTGGATAAAATGGAAAAATGTACAAATAATGGTTTCAAACAGCCATGTCACAGCGTCCGGTAAAGAATTGTTCGGCAAATGGACGTCTAGATAACCGAGGGATTGCTGTACATGATTCTGCTTAAATGAGTCAGTGTTCAAATACAGTAATCACTCAATTATCCAACATAACAGAGCCAAAGGCATGTGTGGGTACTGGCTCTGTCCGAATAATGGATTTCTCCCCTGGCCTCCCTGCTTACATAACCTAACTCTGAAAGCCAATGTAAAACACTACCTCATCTCATTCCTGTATTTATTCTCTCTCTCTCTTTCTCTGGAGAGAGGAGGGAGGGAGAGAATAAAGAAAAACAGAGAGAGGAGGGACCAACATTATACCTATCTCCCTCGTTTGTTTACTATAGAAGAGACGTTGCTAATGTCAATCCTGTATTTATTCTGTCTCTCTCACACACACACACACACGATATACCAAACTAACTGGGGGGAGGGGTGGGTCGCTATATCCAAAAGTTCGTTATATACGAGGGGTACAGTACTTCTGAGGGATTACCGAACTCAGATCGCTATATTGTATAAGGGGAGTTGTTCAGTCCTACGTGCTCAAACATAACCTAAATTAACTCTATAAAGTTTTACATGGAGAATTTCATGGTTTATGACGTTGTACATACAAATACAATATTGTATGAAGTTGTACATATAAATAAAATACCTATACAGTGGATCCTCAGTAATCGAAAACCCAATAAACAAAATTTTGATGTTACAAATGAATATAGGACAAATTCCACTATACAAAAGGTATCTGTCTCAATGATACGTAAAGCGACGTGAAAGGAAATATGAAAAATTCAAAATGGGCGTGCTGCACAGCGCCGCTCTCGCTTGTGGTGAGGCCATCACAACAATAACGAGACAATTCGCCATCAGGACTTTTCAGCATCAGGACGATTCCCCGTCATTTATTTACATAGCAGTTAATTTAGCAAGTATATTAGTTTACGAGTTATATGAGTTATAAAGCTGATGGTGGTTTATCCTTTTTATAATAAATGTAAAATATGGCATCAAATAGTTGGTATTAACGAAAAAAACATATAAATACAGCATATTGAAACGTGAGTCAGGTGACATATGCCCCACATGCCATTGTCTAGGCAACTCACCTGTTACCAGTGACCTGGCCAGTAAAGACACGTCGTGCCACGGTATGAAATTCAAGGCCAGAGTGATTTCCCAATCGATGACAATGTGGAGGAAAAAGTTTATGCAGTGTAAGAGGAAGAAACAGTCAGAAATGATGATCAGGTAACATCGCCAAAAAAGGTGCGGTATGTTGATGTGTTTGGTGAGTGAAACAACGCTTGTATCGCCTATATTACTGGGTGAAAACCAATACTCTTGTACTACGCATAAATTTGTACCAAATAAATAAATAAATAGCTATTTTAAGTGGCTTAGAATAGTTACCCTCCCACAGATCACGTTTTCTCAGGAGCCAAGGTCCATAGAAAATGAAGCCATGTGAGGGTAACAGTATTTTAAAGGTCAGGTGAGAGATTTCTCTATGAATTTTCGATGTTTCTCATAAAAAGCGGAGGATTTAGCCCCCCCCTCAAAAAAATAAAAAAATAAAATAAAAAATCTGCCGGGATTGGGGGAGGAGTAGACTGTAGCACCAGTAGAGCAGGGCAGTACTCCCAGGGTGGATGGAAGGCTGATGACAGGGAGAGCTGGAGCTCCTGTTTCATCAGCCCTCACGACTTGTTCCCGACCATCCATCTTTGCTGAACTTTTTCAGTGTCTCAATAACACGGAGAGTAGGGCAGCATGCTCTCCAACAGAAGTTTCTCTAAATGTCAACACCAAACTACATGCATGCTACACTCTACACTTCCTTTTCAAAATTTGTAAAAAAAAAAAAATCACGCACTTAAATCACGCCCGGGAACGCCGGGGGGGGCGGGCCGGGGGGGGGGGACCATAAATGCCCCCACCATCCACCCCTCTCCCAGTGACGACTCACGGAGCTGCATGGAACCACTCATTTCTGTAACATTCGCGGCCTTTCTTCTAACTTTCGCTCTGTTGAGCAACACCTCTTCTCCTCTAAACCTCACCTTCTCTTTCTCTCCGAGACTCAGCTGTCTGAGGCAACTGACAGCAAACCCTTTTCTGTATCCTCCTACTTTCTCTATTCTCATTTCAAAGCCAAAGGTGGTTGTTGCGTATATGTACGCAACGATCTATCTTGCTCTCGTGTTCCTGAACTTGATTCTTCTGAATTCTCTACTCTCTGGCTTCGGCTCTCCTGTCATTCACTGACTAAATAAATCTGTGCTGTTTACTTATCTCCTAATTCTACTGACTATCAAAAATTCTTTGACTATCTTACTCCTATGATGGAACACATTCTATCCATTTCTCCTTTCTCTGAAATCTCCATTCTAGGAGATTTCAATGCTCACCACCACCTTTGGCTCTCCCCTCCTTTCACTAATTCACCTGGTGAACAAGCCTACATCTTTTCTACCCTTAATGACCTACAGCAGCTTGTGCAGCACCCTACCCGTATCCCTGACCACCTTGGAGAGAGTTCCAACATACTTGACCTTTTCCTAACAACTAATCCTTCTGCTTACACTGTTAATCCTTTCTCTCCGTTGCGCTCCTCCGATCATAACCTTATTACCTTAACCTGTCCTATCGCTCCGGTACGGCCTGTGGACCCTCCAAAGAAACGCCACCTGTGGAACTTTGGAGCTGCAGATTGGGAGGCCCTCAGGCAGTACTTCTTTGATTTTCTTGGAATGATACATGGCGAGTGGTGAGAAAAGAGGACAGGGGAATGAATGAACGGAAGGCAATGATTGACTATGTGTGTGTGGATGAAAGGATGAGAAGATGTATAATAGATGTATAATGGATGCAAGAGTATATAGAGGTTGGGGAGTGGACTTTCTGACCACCACTTGGTGGTGGCCAGAATCAGAATCCAAACAAGATGGAGGAAGAGAAGAAGGGAAGGACAGGAGGAAGTATTTGTTACAAGGAGGGTAGAAAAGTTACAAGAGGATGGAATAAAGGCTGAATGTAAAAGGGAAGTGGAGAAGCGATTGGGTAAATATAGATTGGAGCAGATGGGGGACGTGGAGGGTGTGTGCAAGGTATTCACAGAAGAAATCTGTGCAGCATGTGAGGTGGTGTGTGGGGTGAAGAGAAGACGAAAGGGGGTTCAGGGAACAGCATGGTGAACTGAAGAGGTGAGAGAGGCTGTGGCACAAAAGAAGAAAACATATAATGAATGGATGAGGAACAGGGGTGACGAAGAAGCTGAGAGACGGACGAGAGAGTTATATGTAGTGAGGAGCAGAGAGGTGAAAAGATTAGTAAGAGAGAGTAAGAAGAGAGTGGATGAGGAATTTGGAAGGAATTTGAGTGCAAAGTGGAGGGAATGTAAGAAAATGTTCTGGAAGGAGGTAAAGAGAGCTAGACAGGGTGCCAATGAAGTCAGTGGGGGTGTGAAAGATAAAAATGGTAGATTACTAGTGGAGAAGCGAGAAAAAGTAAACAGATGGAGAGAACGCTTTAATGAACTGTTGAACATAGAGAATGAAAGTAATGCAAGTATAAGTGGCTGGGGAATGGCAGGGAGAAGGAGGGTTGTGAGAAGAGAGGAAGAAATCACCAGGATGGAAGTGGTGGAAGCAATGAAGAAAGTTAAAATGGGGAAAGCCCCAGGAATTGATGGAGTGTGTGGTGAAATGCTGAAGCATGGGGGAGAGATAGTAATAAAATGGATGTGGAAGGTGTGCAGATTGGCTTGGGAGGAGGGTAGAGTCCCGGAGGATTGGAAGGCAGGTATAATTATTCCTCTGTACAAAAGGAAAAGGGGAAAAAGCAGTGTGTGGTAATCATAGGGGCATTTGCCTTCTCAGTGTAATAGGAAAAGTATATGGTAGGATACTTATTGACAGAGTTAGGGAAATTACTGAGGAATTAGTTGGAGAAGAACAAGGAGGTTTTAGGAAGGGAAGAGGTTGTGTAGACCAGATATTCATTCTTAGATCCGTAGTGGAAAAGTTTCTAGAGAAGGGCAAGAAGTTGTATGCAGCCTTCATGGATCTGGAGAAAGCATATGACAGGGTGGATAGACAAGGTTTGTGGAAGGTATTAAGAATATATGGAGTGGATGGGAAGTTGTTGAAGGCAGTGAAGAGTATGTATGAGGGTGCTAAGGCTGCAGTGCGTGTGGATGGCAAACTGAGTGAATCTTTCCATTTGAAGGTTGGATTGAAACAAGGATGTGTCATGTCTCCATGGTTGTTCAATCTGTATATGGATGGGGCTATAAAAGAGATACAAGGTCGGGCAGTGGATGTTGGACCGGCCCTATTGAGAGAGGGCAGTGTTTGGAAACTCCCTGTACTGTTGTTTGCAGATGATACTGTGTTGTTGAGTGAAGACGAAGGGGAGCTGCAAGGCTTGGTAGATGAGTTTGGGAGAGTGCGTAAGAAACGGAATTTGGGGGTGAAAGTGGGGAAGAGTAAAGTGATGATCTTCGAGAGAAGTGAAGCCAGTGAATGTACAGTGAGATTGGATGGGAAGGATATGGAGAATGTGAGTGAATTTAAGTACTTGGGCAGTGTGATGAGTAAGGATGGAAGTCTGGAGGGTGAAGTGCTCGAAAGGGTGCAGCAGGGAAGGAAGGTTACTGGTTCCTTGAAAGCAGTGATAAGAAACAGGGAGGTGAGCATGGAAGTGAAAAAGTTGTTACATGACAGTATTGTGATACCAACTCTGACATATGGAAGTGAAGCTTGGACCCTGTTGGAAGGACAGAAGTCAAGAATTAGAGCGGTGGAAATGAGTTATTTGAGAGGAGCATGTGGAGTCACATGGAGAGACAGACTAACAAATGAGGAAGTGAAGGAGCGTTGTGGTGTGGTTGAGGATGTGATGGGAAGCGTTAGGAGAAACACGTTAAGGTGGTTTGAGCATGTGGAGAAGGTGGAGAGTGAAAGACTGATGAGGAGAGTGTATGTGAATGAGGTGGAGGGGGCGAGAGGGAGGAGGAGGCCGAGGATGAGATGGAGGGATGGAGTGGAGAGATATATGAGAGAGGGGGTTGTGAGTTGGGAGCGTGGTAGTGAAATGGCAGGGGACAGAGTGACATGGAGGCGATTTGTTTGTGGCCACCCCGTTCGGGATCAAGGCGTCTGACAATAGATAGATAGATAGATTATTGCTTCCATGCCCGGGAGCCATCTGAGTGTACCTTGCGCATTACGAAAGTTATTCTCTCAGGCATGGAAGCATACATTCCTTTCTCATATCCTCTGACTAATGCAAGAAAGCGTTGGTTTAATCACACTTGTTCTAATGCTATCTGCAACAAGGAGAGGGCGTATAAAAGGTACCGGAGCCAACCCTCCCCTGAATCACATCTTGTTTATATTTCTGCCCGGAATCGTGCTAAGTCTGTTCTTCGCTCTGCTAAAAATAATTTCATCCGTGCTAAATGTTCCCAACTTTCCAACTCGAATTCTTCTCGCTCCTTCTGGCACCTTGCCAGAAACCTTTCTAACAACTTTACGTCATCATCCTTCCCACCACTTTTCTACTCTGATGGCTCTGTAGCTATTTCTTCTACTGATAAAGAAGATCTCTTCACTCATTTTCTCCTCCAATTCCACCTTAGACGATTCCAGTGCTGTTCCTCCATCACTTCCCCTCTCTGACTTCCTCATAACTGACATTAAAATTTTTTCAGCTGATGTATTTTCTGCCATCACTGGCCTCAATACTAACAAGGCATATGGGCCTGATGGAGTCCCACCTGTTGTGCTCAAAAACTGTGCTTCTGTACTTACACCCTCCCTAGGTAAACTCTTTCGCCCCTGTCTATCAACTTGTACCTTTCCTTCTTGCTGGAAGTATGCTCTCATTCAGTCAGTCCCAAAGAAGGATGACCATTCCCAACCCTCTAACTATCGTCCAATTGCTTTAACATCCTGTATCTCAAAAGTTTTCAGGCCAATTCTTAACAGAAAAATCTTAAAGCATCTTTCCTGTCACAACCTTCTTTCTGATCGTCAGTATGGGTTCCGTCAGGGACGCTCTACTGGCGATCTTCTCACCTACCTTTCAGACTCCTGGTCATCCTCCTTTCGGGACTTTGGCAAAAGCTTTGCCATTGCACTGGACATCTCAAAGGCTTTCGATCAAGTCTGGCATAAATCTTTAATTTCCAAATTGCCCTCTTACGGTCTCTATCCTTCTATCTGTGCCTTCATCTCTAGCTTCCTTTCTGGTCGTTCTATAGCCGCTGTTGTAGACGGCCATCGTTCTTCTCCTAGGCCTTCAACAGTGGTGTTCCCCAGGGCTCTGTCCTATCACCAACTCTTTTCCTTTCATTCATCAATAACCTTCTAAGCTGTACATCTAACCTATCCACTCATATGCTGATGATTCCACCCTTCACCTTTCCATCCGGTTTCCACAACGTCCATCTCAGCAGTTACTTCAACAAAAAAGGGATGAGGCTATGGCACACCTAATGTCTGACTTGGCTTGTACCTCTGATTGGGGTAAAAATAATCTTGTTATTTTTAATGCATCAAAAACTCAGTTCTTACATTTATCAACCCGACAAAATCTTCCTCAAGATTACCCACTACTGTTTAATAATGTCCAGCTCAGTCCTGCATCATCCTTGAACATGCTTGGGGTTTCATTCTCTCGGGATTTGTCTTGGAAAGAACATATTACATCTCTTGTGAAATCTGCTTCCAAGAGATTAGGTGTGCTAAGCCGATTCCGAACTTTTTTTAACCCTGCACAGTTGTTGACCTTGTACACGGGTTTTATTCACCCCTGTATGGAGTACAACTCTCATGTGTGGGGAGGCTCCCCACATGCAGCTCTTCTCAATAGGGTGGAGTCAAAGGCTTTTCGTCTCATTACCTCTCCTCCTCTTACTGATTCCCTTCAACCTTTGTCTCTTCGCTGCACTGTTGCATCTTTATCTCACTTCTATCGCTACTCCAATGGTCACTGTTCCTCTGAACTGTCTGCTTGCATCCCTCCACCTCTACAACGGGCATGCAGTACCCGTCTAGCAACAAACTCTCATCCCTTTTCTGTCCAACTCTCTAATGCAAGAAAACCATTACTCCCAGTCCTTCATTTATGCAACTGGTCAACTCTGGAACTGTCTTCCTCTGTCTGTATTCCCTACTTCCTATGATCTCCAGTCTTTCAAATGCAGTGTGTCCAGGCATCCCGAAATGAATGGATCTTGAATTTGGCTCTCTTTAGTATTGTTTTTGCTTTATCTTGGAGGGAACAGTATGTGGGCCCGTGGCCTTTGGTTCCTTCTTCCTTGCATTAAAAAAAAAAAAAAAAGTTAAGAATCTGCCAGGATGGGGAGGGTTAACATAAGGCTACATATGAGATATTGACATTTATATAAATGCCTAATAACCACAAGTGAACGATCAACATATTGTACTCTAAAATTATACGAATAATCTTCACATTATATCTACAATCTCAGTTAATCAATCAATGTCAACCTCCTGCATCCAAAAATTATAATAAAAATTATTGAAGACAGCTATGGAAGATGCCAGATTATAATTCAAAGTTGACTACAGTGAGGCAGAAACAAGTACTGACTACAAGTGAAATTATAAACTAATATCCAAACCTACACTATTCACTGAACATAGACCTTGACAGTTTCCCAAGAAATTAGTTATTATAGTATTAATCAATTGATATTAAGTATATTTACAGAACAATGGAATTGTCCATGTTTTGACGGGGAATTATCTGACGGCGAATCTTCCCGGAACCAGTCCACATCCCTCCTCGCAGCTTTGCTGCACGTGAGGATAGTTTCACAGCTCTACACATTTTCGTACTGTTTAGACATGCCTCCCATGCACCCTGCATCAAATCCAGCATCGGGGGAGCTCTCTGCAAAGAAGCAGCAAGAGGAAATTGGAAATTGCACCACAAGGAGGGGCAGGGAGTCTCGGAGGTTGGGTGTGCATTAGGCCTTGCAGCTTCCACCGTTGGGACTGTGACCAAGGAAAAGGAGATGTACAAGAAAATGGCCACCTCATTCTCTACATCTACAGGTATTACTTCTACAGTTATTACTTCAGGGTAAAGTTTAAGTAGGGGGGTCCGAGTAGGTCCTGGAACACATCCTCCCCTTTTAATATATACTTCAATGGGGAAAATTGCTCCAATATACGGAATTTCGCTTTACAAAAGCTTTTTCTGGTCCCCATCCCTTTCATATATCGAGGACCCACTGTAATACAGTATGAATACAGCATAATGTAGTACTGTTACAGAATCCTTACTGTGCCAGGAAGGGATGCTGTTGAAGTACACTTACTGTGCCAGGAAGGGATGCTGTTGAAGTACACTTACTGTGCCAGGAAGGGATGCTGTTGAAGTACACTTACTGTACCAGGAAGGGATGCTGATGAAGTATACTTACTGTGCCAGGAAGGGATGCTGTTGAAGTACACAAGGGATGCCGTTGTCATCATGGGGTGATATGCGAATTTTCCCTGCATTTAGCGACCTTTGTTCACAAAATCTGAGGGATGTTCGGTCACGATTTGGCCGTTCGTTATATCCAAAATTCGTAATACCAGGGTTCGGTATATCGAAGATTTACTTAGAGAGAGAGAGAGAGGGGGGGGGGGGCCCAAAACTGGGAGTAGCAACCTAGGAGGCTGCCCTATCAATGGGTGCATAATGGCGGGGCAGTTACAGTGCCAAGGCATGCTTGGAGGGTGTCCCTGCAGCTGTCCTGGCAGGGTGCCCCGAGGCCACTACGACAGCCACTGGGTAAGCTGGTGGGCTAGGGGTCCCAGATCCATTGGCTGAACCTGGAACTGTGAAGTGGGGGGCCTATGGCATGCCTACCCCCATTTTATTATTACCGACTATGACTAAACACAAGAATAAGTTTCAAAGCAAGCCTGAGGACATTAAATTGCCCAAGGGGATGAGAGTGGGTTCATGGAATGCAGGAAGTTTGAGGGGAAGAGCAGGGGAAGTCGTTGAGGCATTCAGTAGGAGGTGAGGTGATGTGGCATGTTTGTAGGAAGTCCAGTGCAGGGGTGGATCACCCAGAGACTGTTGAGAAGGACTGCTACTATGTTTTGGCAGGGGGGGGACAGACGAATATGGGGGTGTGGGTGTGTTGGCTGCGGAGAAATGGGTGGAATATGTTATGAATGTTACTGGAGTAAGCGATAAGATATTGGTAGTGAAAATTTTGTTCGGTGGAATGATGACTACAATTACAGTATATCCAGTATATCGGCATATGCTCCACAGGCAAGCTTGGATGAGGTAGAGAAGGATTGATTTTGGGATGACTTAATATGTGAACTAAGTGGTATGAGGGATGATGAAATAGTGGTTTGGGAAGGGGACTTAAATGGTCAAGTAGGTGAAGCAGCTCAAGGTTACCAAAGTAGTACATGGGAGATGTGCACATGATATAAGAAATGTGGAAGGGGAAAGGATACTCGAGTTTGGGGAGGCAATGAACATGATTGTGTGCAACACACATTTTAGGAAAAGAGAGAGTAGGTTGATTATGTACGATTCTGGGGGAAATAGCAGTCAGATACAGATGGACGGAGAATGTAAGAGAGTATGGATCAGTTGGGTAAAGGATTGTGTGGGTAACAGTGAAAGTTGGACTACAAATGTGGGCAATTCTGTGCGTGTATGCGCCAACGCAAGATCGTGTAAGTAGAGTGAGAGAAGAGTTTTGGACAAATGTGGAAGCCTGCTTGGAAAAGTTTGAAAGGAATGAGAGAGTGTTTCTGCTTGGATATATGAATGGAAAACTAGGGAACGAGAAGGTGGATGGAGTGGTTGGTGAATGGAGTGTGCCTGCAGAGATGGATGAGAATGGAAGTGCTTTAGTGGACATTTGTGCCAGTAGGGGGTTGGTGCTAGCTAATACCCTCTTCAGGCACAAAATGATCCATAGGTATACATGGCGAGTGATGAGAAGGGTGGACGGTGGAATGAATGACCGGAAGGCAATGACTGACTATGTGTGTGTGGATGAAAGGATGAGAAGATGTGTAATGGATGCAAGAGTATACAGAGGTTGGGTGAGTGGATTTTCTGACCACCACTTGGTGGTGGAGAGAATCATAATTCAAACAAGATGGAGGAAGAGAAGAAGGGAAGGACAGGAGGAAGTATTTCTTACAAGGAGGGTAAAAGTGTTACAAGAGGTGGAATAAAGGCTGAATATAAAACGGAAGTGGAGGAGCGACTGGGTAAATATAGATTGGAGCAGATGGGGGATGTGGAAGGAGTGTGCAAGATATTCACAGAAGAAATCTGTGCAGCATGTGAGGTGGTGTGTGGGGTAAAGAGAAGTTGAAAGGGGGTTCAGGGAACAGCATGGTGGACTGAAGAAGTGAGAGAGGCTGTGGCACAAAAGAAGAAAGCATATAATGAGTGGATGAGGAACAGGGGCGTCGAAGAAGTTGAGAGATGGACGAGAGAGTTATATGTAGAGAGGAGGAGAGAGGTGAAAAGATTAGTGAGAGAGTAAGAAGAGAGAGGACGAGGAATTTGGAAGGAATTTGAGTGCAAAGTGAAGAGAATGTAAGAAAATGTTCTGGAAGGAGGTAAAGACAGCTAGACAGGGTGCCAACGAAGTCAGTGGGGGTGTGAAAGATAAAAATGGTAGATTACTAGTGGAGAAGGGAGAAAAAGTAAACAGATGGAGAAAACACTTTAATGGACTGTTGAACATAGAGAATGAAAGTAATGCAAGTATACGTGGCTGGGGAATGGCGGGGAGAAGGAGGGTTGTGAGAAGAGAGGAAGAAATCACCAGGATGGAAGTGGTGGAAGCAATGAAGAAAGTTAAAATGGGGAAAGCCCCGGGAATTGATGGAGTGTGTGGTGAAATGCTGAAGCATGGGGGAGAGATAGTAATAGAATGGATGTGGAAGGTGTGCAGATTGGCATGGGAGGAGGGTAGAGTCCCAGAGGATTGGAAGTCAGGTATAATTATTCCTCTGTACAAAGGAAAAGGGGAAAAAGCAGTGTGTGATAATCATAGGGGCATTTGCCTTCTCAGTGTAACAGGAAAAGTATACGGTAGGATACTTATTGACAGAGTTAGGGAAACAACAGAGGAATTAGTTGGAGAAGAACAGGGAGGTTTTAGTGGAAAAGTTTCTAGAGAAGGGAAAGAAGTTGTATGCAGCCTTCATGGATCTGGAGAAAGCATATGACAGGGTGGGTAGACAAGGATTGTGGAAAGTATTAAGAATATATGGAGTGGATGGGAAGCTGTTGAAGGCAGTGAAGAGTATGTATGAGGGTGCTAAGGCTGCAGTGCATGTGGATGGCAAACTGAGTGAAACTTTCCATTTGAAGGTTGGATTGAAACAAGGATGTGTCATGTCTCCACGGATGGGGTTATAAAAGAGATACAAGGTCGAGCGGTGGATGTTGAAGCGGCCCTAGTGAGAGAGGGCAGTGTTTGGAAACTCCCTGTACTGTTGTTTGCAGATGATACTG
>JAGKTI010008529.1:0-13997 GCA_018397915.1 Birgus latro
AATAATAATAATAATAATAATAATAATAATAATAATAATAATAATAATGATAATAAAAAGAACAGCAATAATAAAGAAAAGTGCTGACTGTAGTAGTGTACGGTACCATGAAATTCTATGCAACAGTCAAGACAATACAGTGCTCCATATAGTCATCCTCCTGTTTATTCATTTGTGAGTTATGCTTTTTCCTTATGTACTCCAGACTCAACAGTGACCAATTTTTCAGTAACACACCTCTGTCCCTGCACACACAGGCTGATCTTGGTGGAACACTTTAAACATCATCAATCTTTAAATCAAAATTTTCCCCATTTCCCTGACTTATGCCACAATAGTCAGAAATAAGGATATACAGTCGACCCTCGATTCTACAGACCCCGAATCAACGGATTTCGGAAGCAACGGACAATATCTGCTGGCAGAAAATCACTCCAGACACCAGTCACTTTTTTTTTTCTTTTTTTTCATTACAGGCACACAGCAATTTCTGCTCAGAGGTGCCCCCTTTGTTCCTCCACTCGCCTCTACCCCAGCTCCCAACCCTCCCCCATACCCCTACCCCACACAACCCCCCACTCATCATTCTTAACTGGCAGTTACATCTCAAGCTAATCCCATACTTCACACTCATAGTCACATTACTAATACATAAAAAAAACACTAGGACATGTGAAAAGTATATAATATGACTATGAATGCTGCAGCAAGAAATTAAAGCATTATGATGTTGGCAATAAAAAACACTGACAATGTCCATACCAGGCCTTGGGTGCTTGCATGCGCTTCCGTGCGTACATATCTGTGTCTGTGTTTTTGGGTGTCTGTGTGAATGTGTGTGTGAGTGTCAGTGTGTGCATGTTTGTGTGTGTGTGTGTGTGTGTGTGTGTGTGTGTGTGTGTGTGTGTGTATTTACCAAAATTGTGATATACAGGAAATGAACTACACTCGTGGGGTCCCGTCTCTTCTTCTCAGTAAGTCAAATTTTGCTTTATACTCGTTTAAGTTTTTAGACTGGATGATCTCTTTGTCCAGGCTATTCCACAGGTCTATGCATCTATATTTCTTGATGTCCTTCAAGGAGAGTGGCTCCTTCAGTTTCATTCCGTGTCCTCTTGTTGCTCTCTTATCCCATAAAAACAGATCTTCTCTGTCAATTTTATCTACTTCCATCATGGTCCTGAACACTGCAATCATGTCACCCCTCTCTCTTCTTTCCTCTAAGGAAGGCAAATCCAGCCTATCTAGCCTCTCACTGTATGACAGATCTGCCAGACTGGGGACCATCTTAGTTGCTGTTCTTTGTATTCTCTCAATCTTGTTTATATCTTTCTTTTTGTGTGGGGACCACACTATTGCTGCATATTCTAACCTGGGGCGGATCATGGCCACTATCAACTTTTTCATCATCTCTTCATTCCTGTAATAAAATGCCACTCTTATATTGGTCAAGAGTTTATATGTCTCTCTAACTATCTTGTTAATGTGTTTTTCAGGTGACAAACTATCCTAGACCAGCACTTCTAAATCTTTCTCTTCTCTCGCTTTTGTGATTGGTTCATTACTCATCATATAATTCAGTGATGGTCTCTTGGTACTTTTACCCATTTCTAATATTTTACATTTTTTTGTGTTGAATTTCATTTCCCACATCCGGCTCCAGTCATGTATCCTATCCAGATCCTCCTGCAGCATTTTACAGTCCCCTTCAACCTCTGTCTTTCTCAAGATCTTTGCATCATCAGCAAACAGGCTTGCATAACTGTTCACTCCATCTACCATATCATTTACATAAATCAGGAACATTACTGGTGCCAACACCGAGCCCTGTGGGACACCACTTGTTACTTCTCTCCATCCAGACATCCTGTCCTTTATTACTGTCCTCATTTGTCTCTCTCTCAAAAAGTCTCTCAACCATTCCAGGAGGTTACCCTTCAGTCCTCCTATATGCTCTAATTTCCACATTAGTCTCTTATGGGGTACCTTGTCAAAGGCCTTCTCCAAATCTAAATACACATAATCCACCCAACCGTCTCTCTCCTGTAGCACATCAATCACTCTTGAGTAAAAGCTCAACAAGTTGGAAACACATGACCTTCCACTTCTGAATCCAAATTGACTTTCAGTCAAAATATTCATCTCTTCCGGATATTTTATCCACCTATCTTTCAGGATCTTCTCGAACAATTTTGCAACCATGCTGGTTAGGGACACTGGTCTATAGTTCAGGGGTTCTTCCTTGTTTCCTTCCTTGTAAATTGGTACCACATTTGCCCTCTTCCATTCCCGAGGCACTTTCCCTTCTTCCAGCGAACACACAATTAAACTGTGAATCTTATCTGCCAGTTGTTCTCTGCATTCCTTCAGTACCCAATTTGAAATTCCATCCGGTACTGGGGCTTTCCTTACATCCTGAGTTTCCAGTAATTTGTATACTTCCTGCACTTCCACTTTTACATCTTTTATCACCACATTCCTAGTCACTCCCCCTCCACAAACTCCCCTTCATTAGTAAAAACCGATTGGAAACGTTTGTTCATTACTTCAGCATGCATTGCCGCATCTTTATAGACCTCTCCTTCTACTTTCAGTTTGGTGATTCCTTCCTTTTGTTTCAATTTGCCATTAACAAATCTATAAAACAATTTGGGTTCATCCTTACATTTGTCAATTATACCTTTTTCAAAGTTCCTTTCTTCCTCTCTACGAATTCTTGTACATTCATTTCTAGTTCTTTTATATTCTTCCTTTGTTCTGTTATTACCTCTCTTTCTCCATTTGTTCCACGCCATGTCCCTCTCTTTTTTCGCTATCATACACCTTCTATTAAACCACTCCATTTTCCCGTTTTCTTTCCCACTTACTCTTGGAACATATTTATCCACTCCTGAAATATAGAGGTCTAGAAAGATATCCCACTTCCTCTGAATCTCTGTTTCTCTAAAGTTTCTCCAATCTGCATTTTCAAAAATTTTTCTCGATTCTGTAAAGAAATTTTCTCAGTTCTGTAAAGTTTGCTTGCCCAAAGTTGTATCTTCCCTGCCTATAAAGCTCGTCTCTTGGCACCACGTTCCCTATTATCATCTGGAACTCAATGACCACATGATCACATTTTCCTACAGGACACAGATATTTCAAGGATTCAATTACGTCAGGTTCTTTGGTTAACAGTAAATCTAATCTTGCTGGCGTGTCATCACCTCGGAATCGTGTCTCTTCTTTGACCCACTGCGTCATTACATTATTCATTACAATGTTTAACAATGTAGTGCCCCACGAAGCTTCGCCACCTCCTGAGTCCCATTCCTCCCAGTTCACCTCTTTACAATTAAAATCACCCATTAGAATTATATTGCTTCTTTTCTCAATCACTTTCTGTAGATAACTAACCATGTCTGACAACCATCAATCCATGCTCTTGTCTTAGATGGAACATATACTACTGCTATCTCTCTCTTACAGTTCTCTCCAGTTTCTAATTTCATGTTTATCACTTCGGCCCTACCCTCTCCCATTTCCACAGAATCTACACTTAAGTTGTTCTTCAGTGCTATCATCACTCCTCTTCCCATGTTATCTTTTCTGTCTCTTCTCCACAATTTGTATTTGCCATCTCCCATATGGATATCAATATTCTCCCTTACCTTAGTCTCTACAAAGCACATAACATCAGGTTCATGTACCCTCAAGAAATCGTTGATTTCTAACATTGCCGATATTAATCCATCAGCATTAGTGCAAGCCACTTTCAAACTTTTTTCATTATTACTTATACCCTCTTCTCTCCTCCTTTCCGTTGGTACTACTTCCTCAATTTCTGGTCCATAACTCTCCAAAAAAACACTGTCTTCTCCTCCTCCATTCTCTGTTCATTTTTTGCCTTAGCTTCCTTTACTAACTCCTTTATCTTAGCTCTTTCTTCCTCATTTGCATCTCTCCTTAGCCAAACATTTTCGAACCCCTCTTTGTCTGCTAATTTCCATGTCCTATTCATGATTTCATTTACTATTACCTGGCACTTAAACTTCACCTTCAATGGCCTTGCCCTTCCTTCCTCGTACTTACCTAACCTAAACACTTCCTCAATCTCTTCCTGGGCTTCGTTGTTACCCTCCATAACTACTGATATTATTTCTTTAACTTTACTCAATTCTTCTTTTTCTCTTTCAGATCTTATTGTCATACGCTCCTCTTTTACTCCTAAAATTATTACACATTTTTTCTTATCTGCCATATCCCTGACTAAAGATTCTCTACTTTTCAGTACCTTAACCACTTCCTTCTCCACCTTTTCCTTGCTTTGTTGTTCTATAATCTCTTTCAAATTTACATTCCCTTCCTCCTGAATTTTCTTCCACCCCTTATGTTGCTCCTTGATTTCCTTAATATGTTCATCTTGCATCCTTGATTTTGAATCATACTCATCTAATTTACTTTTCATTCTGTGTCTTTCTTCTTCTTGTTTTCCCTCTTGAGTTGTTTTATTTCATCTGTGGCAGCTTCATTACTCACTTTTAATTCCATGACTTCTCTTTCTTGTTCTGCAATGTGTCTCCAAACTTTTTCCAGCTTGTTCTGTAAAACTTTGATCTCTCTCTCTCCTGTTCTAAGGTCCGCTCCTTAGCTCTCTAATTACTACCCATACCTCTTAATTCCTGGACATTCCTCTCTGCCATATTTTCTACTCCTGCAACTCTTGTTTGATTCAGTTTTGTACTTCCATTTCCCACATCTTCATCGCAGAAGCCCATGAATTCCCTTTCGCAAGATGTAAACACTCTGCCGTCGCTTTCCACCATGATACAACCATATGGAAACTTTTCTATTCCACTGTATCTTGTTCCCTTTATCCCGAAACCTGCGTTTTTTTTTAAACTAATGTCCGACAGGACCACCACTCATGCACTCATTCACATAATCACAATAGGCTGGTCTCCTTTTGCCGCTGATTCAGCGATTATTTCCCTGCAATCCAGGAAGACGTGTGTGTCTGTCAGTGTGTGCATGTTTTGTGTGTGTGTGTGTGTGTGTGTGTGTGTGTCTTTGTCAGTGTATGCATGTTTTTGCTTGCTTGTCTTTGTTTGTGTGTGTGTGTAACTCACCGGGTTGGTCAGGATCACTTGATGGTAGTGATCGTCAGCTTTTACCCTCCCGGAAGGGAGCTGAGAGCTCATATAGTCCGATCTATGGGCAAAGCTGTGACCTTCACACATGCACACACCTATCCCCTTGCTCAAGGGGGGACAGTAACCACCCACTTCATCAGTGAAACTTTTCGCAACCTGAGCGAGGTGCGAACTCCCATCTACCAGATGTGTGTGTGTGTGTGTGTGTGTGTATTTACCTAATTGTGATATACAGGAAGTAAGCTACGCTCGTGGGGTCCCGTCTCTGTTTTCAATAAGCCAAATTTTGCCTTAAACTTGTTTAAGTTTTTAGACTGGATGATCTCTTTGTCCAGGCTATTCCACAGGTCTATGCATCTATAAGGAAACCTATATTTCTTGATGTCTTTCAAGCAGCTTGGCTTCTTTAGTTTCATTCTGTGTCCTCTTGTTATCCTCTCATCCCACACAAACAGGTTATCTCTGTCAATTCTACTCCATCATGGTCCTGAACACTGCAATCATGTCGCCCCTCTCTCTCCTTTCCTCTAAGGAAGGCAAATCCAGCCTTTCCAGCCACTCTCTGTATGACAAATCTGCCAAACTGGGGACCATCTTGGTTGCTGTTCTTTGTATTCTCTCAATCTTGGTTATATCTTTCTTTTTGTGTGGGGACCATACTACTGCTGCATATTCTAACCTGGGCCGGATCATGGCCACTATCAATTTTTTCATCATCTCCTCATCCATGTAATGAAATGCCACTCTTATACTGGTCAAGAGATTATATGTCTCTCTAACTATCTTATTTATGTGCTTTTCAGGTGACAAACTATCCTGGACCAGCACTCCCAAATCTTTCTCTTCTCCCGTTTTTCTAATTGGTTCATTACCCATCAAATAATTCAATGATGGCCTCTTGGTACTTTTACCCATTTCCAATATTTTACATTTTTTTGCGCTGAATTTCATTTCCCACATCTGGCTCCAATCATGTATCCTATCCAGATCCTCCTGTAGCATTTTACAGTCCTCATCAACCTCTGTCTTTCTCAAGATCTTTGCATCATCAGCAAACAGACTTGCGTAACTGTTCACTCCATCTACCATATCATTTATGTAAATCAGGAACATTACTGGTGCCAACACCGAGCCCTGTGGGACACCACTTGTTACTTCCCTCCATCCAGATGTCCTGTCCTTTATTACTGTCCTCATTTGTCTGTCACTCAGAAAGTCTCTCATCCATTCCAGGAGGCTTCCCTTCAGTCCTCCTATATGCTCTAATTTCCATAATAGTCTCTTGTGGGGTACTTTGTCGAAGGCCTTCTCCAGATCTAAGTACGCACAATCCACCCAACCGTCTCTCTCCTGTAGCACGTCAATCGCCCTTGAGTAGAAGCTCAACAAGTTGGAAACACACGACATTCCACTTCTGAATCCAAACTGACTTTCAGTCAGAATATTCATCTCTTCCAGATATTTTATCCATCTATCTTTCAGGATTCTCTCACACAATTTCGCAACCATGCTGGTTAGGGACACTGGTCTATAATTCAGGGGTTCTTCCTTGTTTCCTCCCTTATAGATTGGCACCACATTTGCCCTCTTCCATTCCCGAGGCATCTTCCCCTCTTCCAAGGAGCACACAATTAAATTGTGAATCTTATCCGCCAGTTGTTCTCCGCATTCCTTCAGTACCCAATTAGAGATTCCATCCGGTCCTGGGGCCTTCCTTACATCTTGAGCTCCCAGTAATTTATACACTTCCTGCACTTCCACTTTTATCACTAAATTTCTAATCACTCCCTCTCCTTCCACAAACTCCCTTTCCTTAGTGAAAACCGATTGGAAACATTTGTTTGTACCTGTAAAGAGGGGGGGACGAAATGAGCTCCACCTGCCTCTCCCCCAGCTCCCAACCCTCCCCTATACCCCTACCATCCCCCACTCCTCTTGTGTGTGTGTGTGTGTGTGTGTGTGTGTGTTTGTGTGTGTGTCTTTCTGTCAGTATGTGCATGTTTTTGTTTTTTGTGTGTTTGTGTCTAAAGCAGTGCACCCAACACGCAAAGCATGAGGTGGCCGTTAATGTTTTTGTTTTACTGTCACTGTCATAATGCATTAATTTCCTGCTGCAGCGTGTTGATAGTTATATCATATTCTTTTAACATATCCCAGTGTTCTGTGTTTTAGTAGTGTAACTGCCAGTTAAGAATGTCAAGAGGAGTGGGGGATGGTAGGGGTATAGGGGAGGGTTGGGAGCTGGGGGAGAGGCAGGTGGAGCTCATTTTGTCCCCCCCTCTCCTCTTCCCTGAGTATGCAGGGGTTGGAAGGGGGTGGCCCTGGGCAAAAAATTAGTGATTGTAAGTGTACATCTTTTTTCGTTTCTAATTACATACAGTATTTCTACAGGTACAAACATAAATGATAGTGTAATTGAACATAAAAAATTTCTGTAATATAGTACTGTACTGTACTGCACAGTACACAACAAGCCAGTCATAATATAATGGGTCCATAGAAAATGGGGTATTGTGAGGTAAACTAGTCCACAATAGTGTCACTGCACCTCATCTTCAATACCATTGTATTTCTTTTGCTATTTTTTGAGTTTTAGGCTATTTTTGCCTTCATTTTCAAGCAGTGGACTTATTCAAGCAACGGACACTCATCCCCCCAATTAGTCTGTTGATTCAAGGGTCGACTGTATAATAATATAACAGTAAACTGACAAACGTAACAAAAAATAAAAATAAAGCATGGTAAGTTTCTAAAAACATTATGAGAGAGAGAGAGAGAGGAGAGGGGGGAAGGTTATAGAAGGAAAGGAATGTGGAATGGAGAAAAAAAAAATAGGAGGAGAACTGAAAAGATACATAATTGTCTTATGTCTGTATTACCTTTGTATGGTAAATGGTAGGTGGTGGCAACCATCATAAACTCACTTGATGTAGTGCTGCCTAATCTTCCTTCTCCTCTCTTGTTCTATCTCTGTGTCTGATCTCCTCAGTTCCTACTTCTCTCTTTCCACCCTGTTATTTTCTCAGTGTTTTCCTGTAACACAGGAAACCATGCACAACACTGGGTAGTAACAATATAACTAATTTTCAGGATGAATTGGAGCCAGCATGGTGCCCCTGTTAACTGTGTGGAGACACAAATGCGGACTCCATCCAGGAATCACACCTCCAAACTATTTTCTGCACCCTGCTGGGGCAAGATGCTGTAAGCCAAAGGGGAACACTGGTTCACAGCACAAGATGGAGTGCAGGGGCAGTTGCTTGCCTATGGTTGATGGGTCTGCTCAGCCAGACAGACTAGCAATGATTAATAACAACAACCTTTATATAGCCAGGTATGTTTTTAGAAAGCATACCAGTAGACAGGCTTGAGTTATACCAGGGTTTTTGTGAGAAGTTGGAGCTATGTACTACTGTAAATCAGCAAGAAAAAACCAATTAATGTTAGTATCGGTATCAGAAGGAAAAAAAATCGATAATCGGAATCATATCAGATGGCAGACTAGCAATGGAAAATATAAGTTTGATTTACCCAATGACCTTAGACTCGAGCACTTATCTCTCTACTGTTTTAGGTATGAACTAATGCTGCGATCATGATTGTTTTTCAATGATACGATCACATCCCACATTCTGCTGACTGTCTTAAACAGCAAAATGCTTGAACTAAAACATACCAAATATTTAGAGCATAATATTATATCACTGTGGAGCTCAACAAAAACACCTATACAGCAGTCTTCTGTCAAACTGTGGTGGACTGGTAGGAACCTGCAAGTCAGGTGGTACACACTCACACACTGGTGGTGTTCCATCAATGGTATGACTAAGGCTTAATGTTGACTTTCAATGGTACAAGGTTTGTGAGCAGAAATTCAGTTTCTTTTCATTTTTTTCTATCAATCTTCTGTAAAATGTACATAATTAAACAATATATACAACTTAATCGCTGCTGTCTTTCTTTGAGTTTAAGAAATTCATTGCTAAATTTGGTTGTTACTTGCAATACCAATTATATTTAGCTAACATGACAAAGTGCTGGTAGTTTAAAAAATTATATTAATATATTAAAATACATCAAAATAACACAATTCCATTACCTTTTTTATCTGGATATTTATTTTAAAGAAGCTATAAAATGATAACTGTACTATATCTTTATATTTAAAAATGTTATTAAGACACATCAATACTCATAAGTATGTAACATCTTTGCTAATGGGCAAATAATAGGAAACATAAGCACATGTCGTAACTTCTGTGATTCCCTAAACATATCGAACACTCAATCATTTGCAAATACTGTAGTAAACACAGTAACGTATAACATTTTATCTTATAAATTTATGCCAAACCTTGGCAATTAACAATATAGGAAATGCAGAATGTATGTAAACTTCTGGTCATTACCCAAATAATAAAACAAAACATTTATACTTGAAAGTCTCCATCTGTTGCCAGATGCCTTAATCCTGTAAGGGGTAGCCATAAACAAATCATATCCATGTCACCCTGTCCTCCAACATTTCATCACCCTCCTCCTAGCAAACACCCCTCTCTCTCATATACCTCTCCACTCCATCCCTCCATCTCATCCTCAGCCTCCCTCCTCCCTCTCCCCCCCTCCACCCTACACACATACACTCTCCTTGTTAGTGTCTTGCTCTCCATTCTCTTCACATGGCCAAACCACCACAATGTATTCCTCCCAACACTTTCTATTATATCCACAGCCACACCACAACACTCCTTCACTTCCTCATTTGTCAGTCTGTCTCTCTGTTTAACTCCACATGGTCTATACTGTACATAAAATCTTGGATGGCCGACCATTACCCCTAAAATGAAACAACATTTGTACTTAAAAGTATGCACTGCTAAAATTTCGATCATTAGCCAACTCTGGTCAGAACAGCCTAGAGTTAAAGCATTGCAGAAAATGCAGACCTGCTTTAACCCCCTAAAGATGGGCATCTGAATGGCGTGACATACGCTCAGGATGGGCATAATTGGCGGGTGCGATATAGTGCAGGGGGTTGTGGGGGTGGTGGGGGTAAAGGGTGGGGGGCATGAATGCATATGCCAACACCTGTCTTTCTGGCCCTAGTACCCTCGGATAGCTTATGTGGACACCTGTCTTTTAGGGGTTAAAGACGGGCATAAGAATGGCGTGACACCCTAAGGACGGGCATAGCTGGGGGTGTGATATGGCGGGGGGGTTGTGGGGGGGTGGGAGGGTGATGGGAGAGTGGGGGTGGTGAGAGGGATGGTGGGGGGTAGGGGGCAGTGGTGGGGGGTAAGGGGGTGATGGGAGCAAGGGGGATGGAAGGTTGGGGTGTGTGTGTGGGAAGTGGGTGGAAGGGGGTGAGGGGGTGGGGTAATGGCTGCCATTACATACACTAAAAATGTCATGCTTTTCTAGGTTTTAAGAGTTTTCAGTCAAGTATATCTTATTCACTTTGAAAAGCTTAGCAACGAAGGTTTTCTGGTAGAAGTGGGCAATGCTTTTAGGTCACAGTGTCTTCCACCATGCTAAATATTTGTTCTGAGGTTACACTTGAATGTGCACAACACTTATGCACACAAATGACGATGATTAGGTGGATGTACAGTGTGTCCCTGAGTGCAAGGCCTGGGAAGGCTGGGTTAACGATCGACAAGTTGAGAGGTAGGACAGGACTGGAGTGTATTGGTGCTGGGATGAGGAGAGGTAAATTTAGGTGGTTTGGGCATGTGGAGAGGATGGGAGATGATAATTTGGTGTAGAACATGAGAAGCGTTAATATTAGGAGTAGGCTTGTGAGGGGCAGACCAAAAAAGACCTGGGACGAGGTCATTAAGTGTGACCTCTGGGTTAAGGGAGAGAACAGGGAGGCTGCCAAAGATCGAGTAGCATGGAGAGGCGCCATTAGGTGACCAAGGCCAAAGCATGCAAGCATGTTGGAGTCTTCAAAAACGAAACAATACGAAACACTGCTAGCTTACAAACAACTGCCTATCATCAGAAGATATTAACACTCTCTGATTTACCACGTTTCCCTTGTACCTATCTATTTATCTATATCGACACACACACACACACACACACACACACACAAGTACCAAACTGCAAACCTTGTACATATAGCATAGTACTGAAGAGGCATAGGCAAGATCTACATGTAATGTTTTTCCACCAACTAAAGGATTATTTTGCTGCAGAAGTCAAGCTTTAACAAAGTTGCCAAATGTCATTCAGATCCTCATCTCAGAGTTACTGTTCCTTATTGCCTCCATCTACTACCTTACTTCCTACTATATGCAGTAAATTACTGCTTTACTTAGAATACAGAGAGATGTGTGACTATAAATACTATGACTAATATATGATTTGGAAAAGGACTTTGACAGAGTCCCTAGAGAGATGGTGAAGTGGGCAATGAGAAAGCTTGGGTTGGAGGAGTGGCTGGTTAGGGTGGTTATGGCCATGTATGTGGGTGCTCGCACCCAGGTAAAAGTGAATGGAGATTTGAGCAATGAGTTTTCAGTGAATGTCGGTGCGCATCACAAGTCAGTTTTGAGTCCCTTGTTGTTTATCATGGTACTTGAAGCCCTCTCACATGACTTCAGAAATGGACTCCCGTGGGAGATGTTGTATGCTGACGATTTGATGTTGACTGCAGAGAATGAAATGGAGGCAGAGGAAAGATTTAGGAAATGGAGAGATGGTATGGGGCATAAGGGCCTAAGGGTAAATGCATATAAAACAAGTGATGATATATAGGGTCAGTGGTGGTACATAAAGAAGAAGGAGAGTCGGCTTGTGCAATTCGCAAGAAGGGCGTGGGAAGTACAGTAATCTCTCTCCTTTCCGGACGACCAATATTCGGTTACCTCACTATCCGGACATCGTAGGCTGATGTTCGAAACCCAAAACTGCCAAAAAAAAAAAAAAAAAAAAAAAAAAAAAAAATCCAATTTTTTTGACACATCAGTTTGAATTTCCCGCGCACGCCAACCAGCTGTGTTTAAGATCCCTTCCTGTGCTCCCCCCTCCCACCAGTTATCTCTCAACACCTGTGAAGAGTAAAAAGTCGTCGGGATCGTTTGCGGTATTGTTCGTTTTTGTTTAAACAATCATAATTCACAGTGTTAAGGATTAAGTGCAGTTAAACACTGGATTACTGTACATGCTTCAAGAGCATTTATGACCACTGTAAAACCATTAGAGGTGGGGGTAATATTCATTAACAACGTAGGAGGAGGCTGTAGCACAGGCCGAACAGGGTGGTACTCCCGAGGGGAATGGGAATGCTAGTGATAGGGAGAGCTGGAGCTCCTGTTTCACTAGCTACCTAACCATCCCCCTCTGCTGACCTTTTCAGTGTGAGAGTAACATGGAAAGTAGACCAGCATACTCTCCCAAACATTTCCTCTAACTATCTTATGCACTACACCACATGCGCTTTACATATCACACAACTTATCCCACTAGGTTACAGGGGCTGACGCCAGCAAGGGCATGCAGCCAGAAAACTTTGCCCACGCTACCTAGTGGCGGACTTTTGGGGGGAGGCATGACAGTGGTTCCGCCAGCATAGATCATGGGTCCAGGGCGAGATGGGGCTCGAACCTGTGCTAAAGAGTACAGGGCATTGCGGTTCCCAGGCTGCCACTTCTGCTCAATAGAAAGGGGCCCGAACCTGGGAGTAGCACCCCAGGAGGCTGTCCTATCAGTGGGTGTATAATGGTGGGGCAGTTGCAGTGCCAAGGCATGCTTGGAGGGTGTCCCAGTAGCTGTCCTGGCAGGGTGCCCCAAGGCCACTACCACAGCCACTGGTAAGCAGGTGGGCTAGGGGTCCCAGATCCATTGCCTGGACCTGGGTCTGTGCAATGGGTCGAGCCTTTGGAATGTTTACCCCCCTTTATCTTATTCAGTAGGAGGTGGCTGGATGTGGCATGTTTGCAGGAAGTCCGGTACAGGGGTGGATCAGCCAGAAAGATTGCTGGGAAGGATTGCTACTATAAGTTGTTTTGGCAGGGGGGAACTGATGGATAAGGGAGTGTGGGTGTGTTGGTTGTGGAGAAATGGGTGGAATATGGTATGAATGTTATGAGAGTAAGTGATAGGATATTAGTAGTGAAAATTTTGATCGGGCAGAAAATTATTTCAGTTATATCGGCATATGCTCCATGGGTAGGATTGGATGACGCAGAGAAGGATAGCTTTTGGGATGATTTAATACATGTAGTAAGTGGTACAGGCGATGATGAGGTAGTGGTTCTGGGAGGGGATTTAAATGGTCATGTGGGTGAAGCAGCTCAAGGTTATGAAGAAGTCCATGGAGGATGTGCATAAGGTGTGAGGAATGCGGAAGGGGAAAGAATACTCGAGTTTGGGGAGGCTATGGACATGATTGTGTGCAACACACATTTTAGAAAAAGAATGAGTCGGTTGATTACGTACGAGTCCGGGGGAAATAGTAGTCAGATAGATTATTTTCTGGTCAGGAGGGTTGATAGGAGGTTGGTGAGGGATGTTAAAGTTATAGGAAGCGAGGAGTCTGTGCAGCAGCACAAACTGTTGATTTGTGACATGGTGCTTAAGGAACGAGTGATGAGAAGGAGGACACATGTACCTAGGAGGAAAATATGGAAGCTAGGAAACCAATCAGTAAGGGATGCCTTTTATAGTGAGATGAGGAGATGGTGGCTGAACAGGGAGCCGTAGATAGAGACGTGAATGAACAGTATAGAGCCCTTAAGAACAACCACTTGAGAGTTACCGAAGCAATATGCGGTTGGACAAGAGGCCCACCAAGACATAAAGTAATTTGGTGGTGGGATGAGGGTGTAGAAGCTGCAGTTAAGGAGAAAAGAAGGCTTTTCC
>JAGKTI010008530.1:0-17064 GCA_018397915.1 Birgus latro
AGTGGATGGGAAGTTGTTGAAGGCAGTGAAGAGTATGTATGAGGGTGCTAAGGCTGCAGTGCGTGTGGATGGCAAACTGAGTGAATCTTTCCATTTGAAGGTTGGATTGAAACAAGGATGTGTCATGTCTCCATGGTTGTTCAATCTGTATATGGATGGGGTTATAAAAGAGATAAAAGGTCGGGCAGTGGATGTTGGAGTGGCCCTAGTGAGAGAGGGCAGTGTGTGGAAACTCCCTGTACTGTTGTTTGCAGATGATACTGTGTTGTTGAGTGAAGACGAAGGGGAGCTGCAAGGCTTGGTAGATGAGTCTGGGAGAGTGTGTAAGAAACGGAATCTAAAGGTGAATGTGGGGAAAAGTAAAGTGATGGTCTTCGAGAGAAGTGAAGCCAGTGAGTGTACAGTGAGATTGGATGGGAACGATATGGAGAATGTGAGTGAATTTAAGTACTTGGGCAGTGTGATGAGTAAGGATGGTAGTCTGGAGGGTGAAGTGCTCGAAAGGGTACAGCAGGGAAGGAAGGTTGCTGGTTCGTTGAAAGCAGTGATAAGAAACAGGTAGGTGAGCATGGAAGTGAAAAAGTTGTTACATGACAGTATTGTGATACCAACCTGACATATGGAAGTGAAGCTTGGACCCTGTTGGAAGGACAGAAGTCAAGAGTGAGAGCAGTGGAAATGAGTTATTTGATAGGAGCATGTGGAGTCACATGGAGAGACAGACTAACAAATGAGGAAGTGAAGGAGCGTTGTGGTGTGATTGAGGACGTGATGGGAAGCGTTAGGAGAAACACATTAAGGTGGTTTGGGCATGTGGAGAGGATGGAGAGTGAAAGATTTACGGGGAGAGTGTATGTGAGTGAGGTGGAGGGGGAGGCCGAGGATGAGATGGAGGGATGGAGTGGAGAGGTATATGAGAGAGGGGGGTGTGAGTTGGGAGCGTGGTAGTGAAATGGCAGGGGACAGAGTGACATGGAGGCGATTTGTTTGTGGCCACCCCGTTCGGGATTGAGGCGTCTGGCAATAGATAGATAGATAGATTAATGCATGAGAAACATGGCAAATTATTTTTGCCTATTATATCTAGAATCTCATTTCAAAACACAAATGTAGTTTTTCCCATAATATATGTTAAAAGTCACATAGAAATACTTACGAAATCATCAATGAGTTCTATAAATGTTACTAGTTCATTTATGTATCATACAGTTTTATTTACTTCATAAATATGCATGCATTTTCAGTGGCTACAGCTAGCAGTAAGGGGGGAAGGGGGTCAGCACATTTCACTGACACAAGAGCTAAGCCAGGACTGAGACAGGAAGGGTAGCAAATGGCTCCACAAGTCTTCTAATGTCCCAGACACCATCTGCTACTGCATTCCAACAAGTATGCAACCACTCAAACAGTGCTGCAGAAGCCCTGAGAGTACATGGGCAACACTCCATCCATTGTTGCCTGAAGAATAAGCAAGGGAATACCAGTATTCCACTTGTAGTTTAACCCCTTGGGGTCGGGCATTAAAGTCCTCCGATCTGGCCACCAATAATCCAAAAATCCCAATACTCCAAATCTATCAAGGCAAAATAATTCTAATTTTTCTGGGCTTTATCTAAGGAGTTATCAGGCTTGGACTTGCTCTTGGACTTAGATGTACCTGCCTGCAACTATTCATCAACACTTCTATGCATCTCTGGTGAGTAAAACAATAACCCATATCATTTTAATTGTTTATTTAATGATCATGTACACTCATGATCACTAATTTCTGTTCAGGGGTACCCCCTTCATATCCCCATATACCCAGGGAAGATGGGAGTGGGGGACAAAACGAGCTCCACCCGCCTCTACCCCAGCTCCCAACCCTCCCCATACCCCAACTCAACCCAACCCCCCACTTGTCATTCTTAACTGGCTGTTACATCTCAAGCTAACCTCATACTTTACACTCATAGTCACTTTACTACCACACGACAAAACACAAGGATATGTAAAAAGTATATAATATAACTATGAATACACTGCTGCAAGAAATTAATGCATTAGAACCTTGACAGTAAAACAAAAACGATGACGGCCATCCCAGGTGGCCTCATGCATTGGGTGCTTCCGTGTGTGTGTGTGTGTGTGTGTGTGTGTGTGTGTGTGTGTAACTCACTGGGTCGGTCAGGATCACTTGATGGTAGTGATCGTCAGCTTTTACCCTCCTGGAAGGGAGCTGAGAGCTCATATAGTCTGATCTATGGGCAAGGCTGTGACCTTCACACACGCACACACCCATCCCCTTGCTCAAGGGGGACAGTAACCACCCACTTCGTCAGTGAAACTTTTCGCAACCTGAGCAAGGCGCGAACTCCCGTCTTTTTTTTTTTTTTTTTTTTTTTTTTTTATGTGTCCGACTCTGGGCATAGGCTTTACAGCCTGCTATCAAGGCCCAGTCGTCCTCCTACATACCATACACCTCTACATGTCACCACTTCGGCGCTCAACACCCACCATCCATATTGAATACATGCTAGGGCTGTCTCATACAGGACTGGTGTATTGGTATTAGCGGGGTTATTTTACGACATGTCGGCGGGTCTTCTGGTAGATCAGTAAAGCCTGATTTAATGAAATTCAAATCCTTAAACTGTTCCCTGCACCAGCGAGGATTCGAACCTGGGTCCCACGGGACTGCAAGCCAACTCTCTACCGATCGAGCTACCGCCTCTACCAGATGGCAAGCGTGAACGCTACCACTGCGCCAGCGAGTGGTGTTGTGTGTGTGTGTGTGTATTTTACCTAATTGTGATATACAGGAAATGAGCTACGCTCGTGGGGTCTCGTCTCTGTTTCTCAATAAGTCAAATTTTGCCTTAAACTCGTTTAAGTTTTTAGACTGGACGATCTCTTTGTCCAGGCTGTTCCACAGGTCTATGCATCTATAAGGAAGATGTCCTTTGAGCAGTTTGGCTTCTTTAGTTTCATTCCATGTCCTCTTGTTACCCTCTCATCCCACACCAACGGATTTTTCTCTGTCAATTTTATCTACTCCTATCATGGTCCTGAACACTGCAATCATGTCTCCCCTTGCTCTCCTTTCCTCTAAGGAAGGCAAATCCAGCCTTTCCAGCCTCTCTCTGTATGACAAATCTGCCAGACTGGGGACCATCTTGGTTTCTGTTCTTTGTATTCTCTCAATCTTGGTTATATCTTTCTTTTTGTGTTGGGACCACACTACTGCTGCATATTCTAACCTGGGACGGATCATGGCCAATATCGCTTTTCCCCTTTTCCTTCGTACAGGGGAATAATTATATCTGTCTTCCAATGCTCCGGGACTCTACCTTCCTCCCAGGCCAATCTGCACATCTTCCACATCCACTCTACTACTATCTCTCCCCTATGCTTCAGCATTTCACCACACACTCCATCAATTCTTGGGGCTTTCCCCATTTTAACTTTCCTCATTGCTTCCACAACTTCCATTCTACTGATTTCTTCTCACATCCCTCCATCTCCCAGCCATTCCCCATCCACTTATACTTGCGTTACTTTGATTCTCTATCTTCAACAATTCCTTAAAGTGTTCTCTCCATCTGCACACTTTTTCTCCCTTCTCCACAAGTAGTCCTCCATTTTTATCTTTCACTCCCCAGCTAACTTCTTTGGCACCCTGTCTAACTCTCTTTACCTCTTTCCAAAACATTTTCTTACATTCCCTCCACTTCACACTCAAGTTCCTTCCAAATTCCTCATCCACTCTCTTCTTACTCTCTCTTACTAACATTTTCACCTCTCTCCTTCTCTCTACATATAACTCTCTCTTCTGTCTCTCAACTTCTTCCACACCCCTGTTTCTCATCCACTCACTATATGCTTTCTTCTTTTGTCCCACAGCCTCTCTAACTTCTTCATTCCACCAAGTTGTTCCCTGCACCCCCTTTCGCTTTCTCTTCACCCCACACACCACCTCACATGCTGCAGATTTCTTCTGTGAATATCTTGCACACACATTCCACATCCCCCATCTGCTCCAATCCATATTTACCCAATTGCTCCTCCATTTTCCTCTTATATTCTGCCTTTTTCCATCCTCTTGTAACCTTTCCACGCTCCTTGTATATACTAGTTCCTCTTGTCCTTCCCTTCTTCTATTTTGGACTTGTATTCTGACCACCACAAAGTGATGGTCAGAAAGTCCACTCCCCCAGCCTCTATATACTCTTGTAGCCATTACACACCTTCTCAACCTTTCATCCACACACACATAATCAATCACTGTCTTCCGTTCATTCAGTTCACCACCCACCCTTCTTATCACTCACCATGTATACCTATGGATCACTTTGTGCCTGAAGAGGGTATTGGCTATCACCAACCCCCTTTCCAGCACATATGTCCACTAAAGCACTGCCATTCTCATCCAAATAATCCAATAGTCCAAAAGACCCTCGGTCCCCTGCCATTCGGATTACAGGACTTTTACTGAAATTTAAAATCAATTGTCAGAAGCGGGGATTTTTTTTAAAAAAAAAAAAAAAAAAAAAGTGATTTTTCAAAAATCCCGATTGTGAAAACTAACAAATCTATCATAAAAATTTTTAAACCCTACAAAGCACAACTCTTTAGCTTTAAAATATGTGGTGTTCCAATGTCCTATGATTATTTATTGTAGAGCAGTGGCTAGGAACACAAGGGTGTCTAAGGAAAGGCTTTTTCTTTACCTCACTCATAGATGCTGAAAATAGGCCATTTTTTAAAATAATTTAGTAAAAACTGTTACATCTATGAAAATGTGTTTATATACAGTATAAGAAAGTACTAACCATTAGCTTCAAAATGATGTGGCAGATTCCCGAGTTAATGTAGTGACTCATACAATGGCGCTAGTGTTTAAATTAATGGCACGCAATGCTAAATGTCCTAGAATGGTGATCGACATCCCCATGACACATGTTCCAGAACGGGGACCGACCTTTAGGGGTTATGGATTAGGAAAAATTTCCCTGGGTTATCACATTTAACCATCTTCAGAACATTACATCAAAACATAACTTCTGCAGTATTGTTAGCATGTTAATATATCAGTTTGTGATTTATAAATTCATGACTGAATGCATCAAAGGATGCTGTGTTA
This sequence comes from Birgus latro, assembly GCA_018397915.1. Taxonomy (NCBI): domain Eukaryota; kingdom Metazoa; phylum Arthropoda; class Malacostraca; order Decapoda; family Coenobitidae; genus Birgus; species Birgus latro. The sequence goes on from JAGKTI010008530.1 coordinate 5,123, forward strand.
GTAATAACAGAATGTGCACTACTTTTACAGTAAACCCTTCATAATTCTAACCATATGGGGCTCTACCCTGGTTAGAATTACCGAATTTTCCGTCTTACCGAAATTTCACCCCCCCAAATTGCCAAGACAATACCTATTCCTTGTCCTTTCAACACTAAATTAAAGGAGCATATAGCCTATAAATAAATAAGTTATGACAAAAAACAATTTAGTGCTTTTAATATACCTTTAACCCCTTCAGTGCTGGGTGTATTTTCATTTTGTTCTTGCTGCCACCAGACGATTTTATTCAGTGTAGGGAGGATCTGCAGAAAAGCACGGAGTTGGTACAGCCTTTGTTAACCCCTTCAGTATGTGAGTCCAGTCCTGAGTGTCATAAAATCGGCTGGAGGAAGCATAAATAAAGTAGAAATAAACGTCACGGTACTGAAGTGGTTAATTGGTAGAAAATCATTCACAGAGGCAGTACAGACCCGTCGGCAGCGTGCGCTGGAGATGGATTTTCACCCCCAAAATTGCAAAAACAGTACTTATTACTTGTCTTTTCAACACTAAAGTAAAGGAGCATATACAGTGTATAAATGAATAAAGAAAGACAAAAAAGAAACAATTCAGTGCACCTAATTTACCTTTCGTTAGAGGCAGTACAGATCCGTCGGCAGCTTGTGTTGGAGACAGTGGTGGAGGTGGCTGAGTTCACAATTTAATGTAACATTCTAAACAGTACCCAGTACAGTATTTATTTCACTGAACATTAAGAACTAAACTTATATGTAATCACTATAATAGACTGCAATGTAACTCTTGCAGTAATAATAGTACTGTACTGAACTTTAATCATGATTACTTAACACTAAGTCACATGCACACTTTTTTTTTTTTTTTTTTTTTTTTAGCTTCATTCCCTTATGACTAGAGGTGCCAGTATCACTTCGTTTGCGCTTTGAACCTTCCATGGCAAGGCAGAAGGCAAAAAAAAAAAAAAGAGAGCACTTCTCAGCACTAGACGACAGTAAGAATGGCGCCACGTGTCCGCCTGGCACCATTTGTCCCCCTACCTCCGCATTTCGGCTAACTTCGTGGTCTCGGCCTGAGTTCGGCTAACCAAAGAGTCCATCTTCTAGAAGTTCAACTTATGAAGGGTTTACTGTATTTATTTATTTATTTTTTCAATTACAATAGTTTAACCAGACCACTGAGCTCCCAATAACGGGGCTCTTATATGGCTGACCTGAATTAAGGTGGTGCCATAAGCAAAATGCGAATGACTTACCTGTATTCTGAAAAGACTTCAGCTCCTCACCATGCATTTCTAAACCCCTTCCCAATACTGTACTGATGAAAATATCTTTCTGGACAACCATCTATATTATTTACTGGTTAAATCCCTACATTATAATGACACTGCTACTGAGGTTCTTACAATCTTATATTTTTAATCATTTTCTAGGTCACTCTTGGGTACCTGATGTAGCCTGTGTAATATATATCAATACTCAATAGGCACAACTATTATAGTTTGCGGACTCACCTGTTGGGTGGTGTGACCCAAGTGACACACTGAGGATTAGCCCGTCTCCCAACATGACTCAGCCGAAATCTAAGCCTCACATCCACCTCTAGCTCTGAGTCCAAGAGGCCAGCATGTGAGGTGTGGACGGCCAAGGTGAGGACTGGGGAGCGTACAGCCAGGCCCACACCCCACCGCTGCTCTATGTCGCTGTGATAAGACTCTGGCAGCAGCTGACCCAGGGATCGAAACAGCACGTAGCTCACCACTGCACGTGTTTGCCCAAGTGTTCCGGATGTTGAGGTCTCATCTAGCATAGTTTGGTCACATTAATTTTGATTCCTCTATATTTTGGCATAAGAGCAGGCATAAATAATAATAATGCAAAGAAATTTAATCTAATATATTGGTCAGTAAGCCAATCATAGGACTGTATCAGACTATTAAATGCTAATCTAATATATCAGTCAGTAAGCCAATCATAGGACTGTATCAGACTACTAAATACTACACCAATTAGTGCTGAAATAACTAAAGGTAAAAAGGTAAGGATGGAGGCAAATGCCTTGATGTGCTTAGCTGAGGTGCTCATCTCAATAACACAGGAATCTGAGTCTGCAGTGGGTTAGTCATCCAATATTCTGGGATACAAGGCAACAGCATCATCCAGGTTACCACAGTTACCTCCGCTAGGTGTTACCCATAGTACTCAATTTACCCACCAACCCACAAGAGATGGATGAAAACCTGGGTCAAGTGTCACCAGCTGCTCACACCAAGCTTTGGACCCTGGCATTAATGGGCCAACAGCTTTGCTGTCAGCCAAAGCCACTCAGCCACTGAAGCTGAGTGGCTAACTAACTTACCTCGCTTTATGTCTGGGATAGCCAGCAGAGACAGTGGAATGCGGATGTTGGTGCTGTGTGCCCACACCTGCTGGTTCCTAAGGTAGTTATTATATTTGGGCACTATGACAGAGGCTGCACTGTTGCCTGGGTATGACTTGTCAACGAGAGCAGAGGTCTCGGGTATCACCACATGGTCCACTCGGTCATCATGCCCCACGACAAACCCAGACTGACTGTAACCATAGAGTTCTTCTGCTGACACTGTGTCCATTCCAAACACTGAAAAGAAGCAAAAGATAGAAAGTCTTATTATTCTGTCCAAATCTTTATTTCTAGCAGTTTACTTCACATCCTCCAATCATTTCCACTATACTGTAGTAACTTTACTAATGGAGCTATCAATTGTTACTGGTACAAGCCTCAAGCCAGAGCTCATACAGGATGGCTGTGACAAAGCTACATCGCAAATCATTTGTTTCCTGTCCTGCCTCATTTACTTCTACACATAATCTTTACACCACATTCAGGTCTGGATCCAACACTTCGGAATGGAGGGGGGCATAATTATGAGCAGAATTATCACTTAATTTAAATAATCAAATTAAGATGCACTTTTAAGTTACATGCTTTTCTTAAAATGAGTCTGTGACAACATTTATGTACAACACTTAATGCATTTATTTTGGTATATAACAGTTGTTGAATTAGTACTCATTAGTTCGCTGAATATCAAGGGAAGTGGATATGCTTTCCGTGGCCCCTTAATTATGTGTCTGATATTATAAATCCTAAAATGATGGTATATTACCATATATCTTAACTGCAACTTTGCTCCAAGCTCCTATTCTCCTGGTGGGGCAATAAAGGAGTGAATGGTGGATGGACAAGCTACATATGACTCACTTAAAGGCTGCCTTCAGTGACCTTGAGCAAAGGCCACCACTGGCAATCTCCGCTCGATGTCAAGTCAATTCCTGTTTTCATTCGAAAGGTAACAGAAAACTGAATTTTACTCATGCTGTGAGCGAGAAAGAGCAAGGAATTTTCCCTTATTTTTATTCTGCTGGGACACCCGTTGAGAGAGAGAGAGAGAGAGAGAGAGAGAGAGAGAGAGAGAGAGAGAGAGAGAGAGAGAGAGAGAGAGAGAGAGAGAGAGAGAGGATAGCAGTGTTTGCTATTAAAAGAACTTATACTATAGTATTATACTATACAATTTTAGAAGTATAAGGAGGAAGGAAGGAGTGACGAGAGAGTGATAAAACAACAAACATGTCACTATTCTCTCTTCTGTCATGATGGTAATTTCAATGCCAGACCAAGGACAAATCCATCCCCTCCACTAAAAGCAAATACTAAATATGAAACAAAAGGCCAGAAACGAGTCATGACTTGGGAACTGGTGGCCCGACTGGACTGGAAATTGTTTTATTCTTCAAGTTTGAGCATTTTAACGATATCTCACTCTAACAAAACCTGTGCTACATAAGCTGTTTTTGATGTTATGGTAAAAAATAAACATACAAAAATCAGATCATTATAATGTACATTATTATTACTCGCTTAAAAGCAGCCTCTGCTCGATGTCAAAAGGCCAAAAATGAGTCAAAACTAGAGAACTGGTGGCTTGGTTGGACTGGAAATGGTTTTATTCTTCAAGTTAAAGCATTTCAGCAGTACTCTGCTCTAACAAAAATTGTGCTATGTTGCACCATTTTTGCTGTGTTAGCCTAAAATAACAAAAAAAACATACAGAAATTGGATTATAATATAGGTTCACTGTGACTGAAATTATTACACTACTGACCAACATGCGTGGTGGGGACCTCAAACGGTGTAGTATAGGTATCCCCCTGACTGGTGGCAAGTGTGGCTACATATGCATCCATCTTGGTGAGGAGGGAATCAGCTCCAAAGCCCTCGACACCATTGATTCGCTGCCAATGAGGGCTGTACACTGGCTGCAGGATCACTGAGGCTGATTCCACAAGGTTCTAGTTAACAAAACACATAAATTACTTTAAGACTTAATACAAGTACAGTACCATATATGTGTCTAGCCAGAAAATCTAAAGAGCAGAATTACCTTCCAATTTACTTTTTTGTATTTATACAGCAATTCATATCACATCATTTATAAAGACTCCGACATGCTTTTATGTGTCAGCCTTGATCACATCGTGGTGGCCCTCCATGTTGCTTGATCTCTGACAACCTTCCTATTTAGTCCCTTATCCCTGAGGTAACACTCTATGACCTTCTCCCAGGTTCTTTTTTGATCTGCCTCTCACAACCATACCTTCGATGCTCACACCTCACATCTTCCACACCCAGCTGTTGTCTTCCATTCTCTACACATTCCAAGACCACCTCAATCTAACTCTCCTCATCACAACACAAATACATTCCTCATCACAACACAAATGCATTCCTCATCACAACACAAATACATTCAAGTTCAGTCCTTCCTCTCAACCCTTCAAATGCAATCCTAGCCCCCCTAGACCTCACATTCAAAGATGCTCTATATATTCATCTAATCACTGTCATTTCTGTATGTCTGTGCCTATAAATATCCTCTTCCTTTACTGCCTAGTTCTCACTACCAAACAGAATTACACTCCTAACACTTGCTGAATTAGCACGGATGGAAAGCCCTCTTAATGTTAGGATAGGCAACAGCTCCCTGAACTTCCTCCAACCATTCCTTATCCTAGCCACATAACTAGTTCCAGCCTCACCTTCAGCACATATGTTCCTGAAATAACACTCCAGCACACACTCAAGGGACACTCTAGCAAGATAAGTCCATTCACACATCTATATCTGTGCATGCTCTCCCCGACACACAGCACACATAATCGGGATTATCTTGCAGTCTACCCTTAATACAACTACATCTCTTACACACCCACTTATCACAAACCCTACACAGATAAAGTTACTTCCCACACCCTTGTGGCAAGCTGCACGTGGCCACACTCCCTCTTCTTTGACAGAACCACCACCAGCCCTAGATATCATGACTTCTGTTTTATCAGCATTTACTCTAACTCTTGTGCCCCAATCCATCTTTCCATTTTCAAAATCTTTCCTCCACCTCTTTTCATTTTCTGCACTCAACACCAAGTCATTAGCATGAAGTCCCATGGAAGTCTATTTCTGAAGTCATGTGAGAGAGCTTCAAGCACCATGACAAACAATACGGGCCCAAGACTGACCCCTGATGCATGCCAATATTCACAGAAAACACATCTCAACAATACGGGCCCAAGACTGACCCCTGATGCATGCCAATATTCACAGAAAACACATCTCTCAAATCTCCATTCACTCTCACCTGGGTGCGAGCACGTTTCGTTTCGTTTCGTTTTTGAAGGCTGCAACATGCTTGCATGCGTCGGCCTTTTTGGATTGGAGCGTGTAGCATTTTATGACCGGATGCCCTTCCTGATGTCTACCAATGACCCTTGGGTGGATTCGATCCTCCGACCCTACGGCCAGAGCGGAGCGCTCTAACCCACTGAGCCACGGCTGCTACCCACGTACATAACCACAACCACTCTAATCAGCCACTCAGTCCCAAGCTTTCTCATTGTCCACTTCACCACCACCCTAGGGACTCTGTCAAAGGCCTTCTCCAAATCAACAAAAACAAAGTACAGTTCCCTCTTCTTACATACTTATTTTTCATGAAGCTGTTGGGTAATGAACACGGCATCAGTGGTCCCTCTGTCTGGCATAAACTCAAACTACATCTTATCAACATTCACTCATTCCCGTTCCATACCTTCCACGACTCTCCATTACCTTCATTAACTAGTTCAAAAATTTTATGCCTCTATAATTTCCTCCTTCCATCAACCTTCCCCTCATACACATTTATAATCATACTCTTCAACCAATCATCAGTATGAATACTGTCATATAGAGGCAAACCCCAATTTATGATACCCCTGATTGGTGATGAGGTAGAAATACCACCATTTCCCGCCTAACGATGGCTGAGCCCCAATTGAACGATGGGTCCTCCGATGTTTCATCCAGGAGTGATGGGCAAAAATAAAGATTGAATCACACAACTTCCCTTAGCCAGTTGAGCCCGCCCGCCTACCAGGATGCACAGAAACACTCGCGCAGCCCCTGCACCCATTGCTCACCCCGCGCGCACCCATATACATCGTTCTTCTCGCACCAACCGTCTCTCAGTGAGGAACTCTTTTACGCTCGCCTACCCCGCATCGTGTTGCATCACCAACATTATGCAAGCCGTTATCGTAGTGCATTGTAGCTGTGCCCCAGCAGTGCCGTGAGTAGGGCAGTGATACTGTACTAATCGTGTGTGGTGTGATTTTGTGTGAATTTTGACCTAAATATGTGTGATTATGAAGGAGCGTTGTGGTGTGGTTGAGGACGTGATGGGAAGCGTTAGGAGAAACACGTTAAAGTGGTTTGGGCATGTGGAGAGGATGGAGAGTGAAAGACTGATGAGGAGAGTGTATGTGAGTGAGGTGGAGGGGGCGAGAGGGAGGGGGAGGCCGAGGATGAGATAGAGGGATGGAGTGGAGAGGTATATGAGAGAGGAGTGTGTGAGCTGGGAGCTTGGTAGTGAAATGGCATGGGACAGAGTGACATGGAGGCGATTTGTTTGTGGCCACCCCGTGCGGGATTAAGACATCTGGCAATAGACAGATAGATGTCTGGTAAGGATGCTGCATGTGGTGGGGCTAGTGGTGGTAGTGGTGACCCCAGTCAGGGTGGTAAGCAGCCCAATAGTGTTGGTGCTGGTGATGTTCCCACGAAGCAGGCTCATAAAACTGTCTCTCTGAAAATGAAGTCAGATATTCTTAAGTGTTACAACAAGGCGAGGGTGCAGGTGCCACTGCCTCAGCTCTCCACCTGGCCCTGTCGACTGTCTCCACCATTATCAAGAAGGGGGAAGCCATCAAGGCTGCCGCTGAGAAGGTTGCTAACTTCACCGCCTCCTGTCTCACCAGCCAAAGAGAGCCTGCAATGGAGGAGCTGGAGCCGATGCTCTGCACATGGGTGGAGGACCAGAGCAGAAGGAAGGTGCCCATGAGTCAGGCAATCATATGAACGAAGGCTCTGTCCCTGTGGGACGAAATAAAGGTGAGACACAATCTTGATGCTAGTGAAACCTTGAAGGCTAGCCATAGGTGGTTTGACCACTTTAACCCGCCCAGTCCCTACTGCTTTTTTACCCAACCCACCCTCAGAACCCGATTGATTTTCAACTTGTCTTTTTTTTGGCTCAAACATTCGCTTTTGGTGAGAAACATCGAAAATTCAGCGAGAAAGCGCTCAACTGAAGTGAAAAATATCCTAAACAGGTAAAGGATCCCTCATCTGAATACTGGTCTCTATGATGCCGCGCTCCATAAAACACGCTCCCTATGTGAGGGAAACTTAACCAAAACCACACAGACTCATAGATATTTATTTATTTGGTACGAATTTATATGTAGTACAAGAGTAAATTGCATATCACACAATAATATAGGTGATATAAGCATTGTTCCCTTACCATAAACATCAACATATCGCACCTACCTTGGTGATGTTACCTCCTCATTACTTATGTTCATTATTAACTCTGGTGCCATGTAATGTTTGTCCTTCACATCAGAAATCACTTTCACCTTGAATTTTGTCGTTGGAGAGACCATGATGCTACGTGTCTTTACTGGCCAGGTCATTGCCAATAGGTGACTTGTGAGAAAATGGCTCCAGGGGGGGGGGGTGCACAGGGTCAGGCAGTGTTGCCACCTGGCAGGGGGTAGAGGCAGGTCTCCCACATATGCCTACCAAAAATTACTTGCGACTCTTGAAAAATGTGCAAACGATGGGCCTTGCAACTGACTGACGTATGATGCACGGCAGTGGGTTTCAGATAGAAAAAAAAGTTGTGACGTGCATCGTACGTTGGGGGGACGGGGCAGGTTAAGAAGCGGGCAAGCCTCCACAACATATGGATGTCTGGTGAGGCGGTGAGTGCGAATGCGGCGGTGGCAGTAGTGTTCCCTGACGAACTTAAGCGCATCATTGCAGAGGGAGGCTACAGCGCAAAACAGGATTTGAATTTTGATGAGACTGGGCTGTTTTAAAGAAAAATGTCCTCAAAGAAATATCTTGCAACAGGGGAAAAGTCTATGCCAGGGTTCAAAGCCTCCGGCTTACACTGCTGCTGGGAGGCAACACTGACGGTGACCTCAAATTAAAGCCGCTCCTTGTCTACCACTCCAAAAACCTGAGGGCTCTGGTGGGGTGTGATAAGGAGAATTTAGGGGTGATCTGGAAGTCAAACAAGTAGGCCTGGCTGACTTCTGACATCTGTTCTTCAAATTTTCACTCCTACCTCTCTCATGTCCTCAAAAGGTATGTCTCCAGGAAGAACTTAGCCAACAGATTTCTAGTGGTGGTAGACAATATGCCTAGCCACCATCCACTGATGAAGGACTGAGCAAGCAATAAAGAAGTCAGGTTCCTGCCCCTCAACACTGCTTCATTGTTGCAACCCATGGACCAGGGGGTGATTGCGACATTCAAGGTGTACTATCTCCGCTGCACTATGCAGCAGTTGGCGGGGGCGTGTGACATCTATGACAGGACGACGATGCATTCTTTCTGGAAAGGATATAATATTTGCCATGTCATTGAGAACATCACGGCTGCATGGAGGGGAGCTAGGCCACCATGAACGGTGTCTGATGTAAGCTGTGGCTAGAGTGCGCTCACTCCTTCCCCAAGGGCATGCGAGTATCGCTGGTAGAAAGGATGAAGCAGGACACTGTGCAACTGTCACACAAGGCGGGCTTCGGAAAGGTCGACGAGCAGGACATGGGGGTCCTGGAAAGCCACAGGGAGGAAAGCTACAGGGAGGACCTCAGCAATAAGGAGCTCCTCAATATGGATATTCAGTGGGCACACCAGGAGGCACAGGAGAAGGTCATCCCTGATGAGCGAGCCCTCAGTACGAAGATTCTAAAGGAGATGGTGACCAAGGTTGACGAGGTCATCGTGCTTATGCACACTCACAACCCTCTCCCAGGATGAAGCAGGGATGCATCTGATCGGCTGGAGGACGGGATGAAGGTGTACAGGGCAATGCTGGAGGAAAAAAAAGAGGGTGGCCAGGCAGACTACCATCACTACCTTCTTCAAACAGGCCCCCACCACACCAGCGACCCACAGAGGATCTCCCCAGCCCTCGACCAACAGAAAAACACTAAGGTCCTTCTCCTGCTGAGGATGTGCTTGGCCCCTAGTGTTGGACCTCACCTCAAGCCAATTCCTATTTCCTGTGTCACCTGAGTCTCCACTGCAGCACTTCGCCACTCCATCGCTACCTTCCTTGCCTCAGCCTCAATCTCTGACACCACTTCAGCCACTGCCTCTGTCTCCCTTGCCACGACGTGAGCCACAGCATCTGTTTCCCTCAATACCTTGTCAGTCATTGCAGTGGTCTCTCTCGCCACCTCACCAGTCATCGCAGCTGTCTCCCTCACTAACTCGTCTATCATTGCACTGCACTCATTCGCCACCTCGTGAGTCATTGGATCGCACCCCATTGCCACCCTCAGAACCAGTGCAACAGTCTCCCACTACCATCACCTCATCTCGCCAGGCTTCCCCCCCCCCAACCCTCCCCTGGAGGTGGGGTTTGAGGGCTTTGAGGAGGATGAGTGAGTACTAGGGAGCACCACATGTCCTCTAGCCTTGGGGGAGATAGCAAGGATGATGACCAGGACTGGACATGGACTTACAAGAAGTATGTGATGAGAGGTGTTTGATATTTTCTGACCTATTTTTTATGAATTTCAGATTTTATTTGCTGATTTTAGCGAGTTATTTACAGGTGTTAGGCTTAGGTTACCTTCTTCTACAGCTGTTAGGCCATTTAGACTGGCCTTAAACTTTATTTTAGACTCATTTGGGTGGGTTTAGGACTTGGATGAGAGGGACACCCAAGGCCCAAAAATGCATCCCTATACATTACATGTTAAATCATCTCCAATTTATGATACCCCGCCTAGCAACAGGCTTTTACTTAACCAACTGCATCGTTAAGTTGGGGTTTGCCTGTATACTCAAATTTATCACATCAGTAGCTAAACTCACTCCTATATTTCCTGAGGCCTTCAGCATCTCAGCATTCAACTTAGACACACCTGCCGCCTTCCCCAACTGCATCTTGCCCGTCCTGCTCAAAGTAGCACCATCAATCAAATGCCGAGGGACAACCACTGGATCCGCTGACTCCAACCCTTCCCTGTCCCAGTCAAACTCCTCATTCAGCAACTGGTTATAACGCTCTCTCTAAGCAACTTTAATGTCCCAACTCCACCACCACCCTTCCTGCATCATTCTTTAGAAACTGCTCACTCATGATATCCCTGTTTTCTCTCATCATCTGATATGCCATCTTAAATGCCACATTCTTTTTTTCAGCACTATTTAGGCTATTCAGTAAAAGTCTCTGAGTCTTAGATATTGCCTTGTGTATCTCCTTTCTGGCCCTATATTTGGCGCTCAAGTATTCCTCTCTGTTACCACCCCATTTCCATTTCCAGAAAAGTCTTCTTTTCTCTTTAACTGCTGCTTCTACACCCTCATCCCCCCACCATGTTACCTTGGAGGGGCTGTTGTTCATCCACACACTGAATGGGTAACTCTAAAGAGATTGTTAAGAGCTCTGTACTGATTATTAACACTTATGTCTATAGCTCCCTATTTGGTCACCACTCCACTCATCTCATTATAGGAGGCATCCCTTACTGCTTGTTTTATCAACTTCCATATTTTCCTCTTGGGTGAATAGGTCCTTTCTTCACTATCCATTCCTTTAGTACCATGTCACATGTCAGTCATTTGTGTTGAGCAGGCATGCTTCTCTCCCTATAACTTTAACATCCTTCACTAACCTCCTACCATTCCTCCTGACCGGGAAATAGTCAGCCTGGCCTCTGTTACCCCTGACTCATATGTAATTAGTCTACTCACTCTTTTCTTAAACAGCATGTTGCACACAGTCATATTCACTGCCTCCCTAAACTTAGGTATCCTTAACCCCTCCACATTCTTTGAACCATATGAGCATCTTCTGTGCACCCATTCTTATCTCTGAGCTGCTGCATATGCACCCACATGACCATTAAATCCCAACCCAAACTACATTCTAATCATTCCCCATACCACCAACCATACATATCAAGTCATCTCAGATCTATCTTTTTCTTCATCATCTAAGCCAACCTGTGGAGCATATGCCAGTACAACTGTAATCATCAGGTTACCAAACAATTTTTTCACTGCTATAATCCTTCATTTACTCTCATTATATTCATGACACATTCCCCTCAACCAGCACACACACACCACCATATCTGTTCACACTTTCCTTCCAAATTAGTTTATACTGTACCTACTGTCCTTCCCAACACTCATCCCAGCTGAACCTCCCCTGAACCTAACAAATCTATCTATCTATCTATCTATTGCCAGACGCCTCAATCCCGCACGGGGTGGCCACAAACAAATCGCCTCCATGTCACTCTGTCCCCTGCCAT
>JAGKTI010008530.1:17484-33360 GCA_018397915.1 Birgus latro
GAGGAATAATTATACCCGCCCTCCAATCCCCCGGCCCCCCCCCCCCCAAGCCAACCCGCACACCCCCACATCCACCCCACCACCATCCCTCCCCCACGCTCCAGCACCCCACCACACACTCCAACAACCCCAACCTAACAAATGATCATCTTAAATCAGTTTACAGCAATGTGTTGTGATATATTTACTGTTCTGGAAATACAGTGTGTCCTGCAATGAAGTTCTGACCACCATGGATTCACTAAAATTCTCTGTATCAGTAACTATCAATCAATATTTGGTTCACTACAAGACCACATATTCTCTTACGAAGAAGAGTGATATAAAAATAGAAGTACTACCAACAATACACCAAAATTACCAGAGAAGACACACTGTTACCTTGCAAACAACACTGTAAGTCATAAATCTTCAGCAAAGTAAATTATACAATTGTTCACTTGATTTATGCAGCAGAATATATCTACTGCAGTACCGAATTATTTTCTGGCCTTCTGGGCATGTTTACAAGTGTACCTGTAGTTACTGAATGATTAAGCACAGTAAATGAATGAAATGGAAATGTCACAGCCAGGCCAGCCTTGCATTTACCAGGAAGGAAAATAGAATCTCATTGGCAAAAGTTATTTTTTTCAGCTACAAGCTGTGGTTTCAATGTTAAGATAGGTGATCTGGACTGTAGTATGTGTATTGAGATATGATTACTAAAAAGGCAAGCAAGTTATGGGATAAATATAGCAATTATTGGAAAAATGATATTTTTTAGCATCATTTTGCAAATGTATTAAAGTACACCCTACCAGGTAAAGCAATATAAACAACATTATTTGATTCCTGAAGGTAATGTAGAACTATTATGAATCTGGGAAAGTCAGATCATACTAAATAGAAGTAAATGATCAGAGCACACATTAAGAACAAATTAATAATGTACCATAGTATCCCTATGAAACCTAATTTTATAATGTACTTTTATAGCTTGATGTTGATTCTTATATCTACTTTATTTCTATCATACTCCAAGAGTGATTATTATGCCACATAAGAAAAGCAAGTGAGGTCAGCAAGACTAGAACTGCACACACACCAATGCACCATCAGAGTTTCCAGTTTATGGCAGCAAACCAATCACAGTAAGATCACTGGAACATCACTCACTTGAATGTAGTGACGTTCTTGCCGATGTGTGAGGTTGAGGCCCTCCTGGTGGGTTTCATACTCCAGAAGGATGATCAAGAGACGTGAGGCAATGAGAACATCCGAGCCCCACATGGCAGGAGTAACTGAACAAGCATAGTTCAGGTCCTCAGAGATTTTCTTTGCCAGGTAGGTGGTCACCTCCAAGTCCTCACTCTCAAGGCTTTCAAGCTGTAAAATGAATATTGGATTGCCACCTACTGGTAATACCATAACCCCTCTTACACACATTTTCCACACTCTGGGTTACAACTCTTCAAAAATTCTTTATCTTGAAAATTTAAACTAAACTTATTTAACCACATTCTAAAACCAGTTCCAAGCAACAAAACTCTAAACTAGGGGTTTGCAAATCATCTGGGGTATGCAAGAGGGTTTGCAAGGGTATTCTGACAACTGATGAAAAATCAGTACAGAATATGCTTATTTTCCATCTATGTATAGCCAGATGCATTAATCCCATAAGAAGTGGCTACAAACAAATCAACTCCATGTCACCCTGTCACCTGCAATTTTGCAGTCCTCCCCCCAGCTCACACCTCCCTCTCTCATATACCTCTTAATTCCATCCCTCCAGCTCATCCTTGGTCTCTACCCCCCTCCAACTCACTCGTATACACTCTCCTCATCAGTCTCTTGCTCTCCATCCTTTCCACATGGCCAAACCACCTCAATATATTTTTCCTAACACTTTCTATTACATCCACTTCCACACTACAAAACGCTCCTTTACCTCCTCCATTCGGTCTCTCAATGTAACTCCACATGCTCCTCTCAAATAACTCATTTCCACTGCTCTCACTCTTGACTTGTGTCCTTCCAACAAGGTCCAAGTTTCACTTCCATACATTAGAGCTGGTATCACAGCACTATCATGCTCATTTCCCTAATTCGTATCACTGCTTTCAAAGGACCAACAACCTTTCTTCCCTTTACTTGCCTAGCCCTGGGCTCCTATGCTCCTCATGGGGCAACATAGGATTGGATGATGGATGGATAAACACTTTCAACCACATCATCCTTTAAAGTTCCATCCTTACTCATCACACAACCCAAGTACTTGATTGCACTCACATTTTCCATTTCCTCATCACCCAGCCTCACTGTGCATTCAGTGACTTAATTTCTCTTAACAACCACAACTTTACTCTTTCCTACATTCACCCTTCGATTCCATTTCTTACACTCTTCCAAACTCATTCACCAAGCCTTGCAGTTCCCCTTCATCCCCACTTACTACAGTATCATCTGCAAACAAGAGAACAGTATGTTTCCAAATGCTGCCCTCTTTCATTTGTGGCTGCTCCAACATCCACTGGCCTACCTTGTATCTCTTTTATAACTCCATCCACCAACAGGCTTCAGCATTTCACCACACACTCCATCAACTCCTTGGGCTTTCCCCATTTTGACTTTCTTCAATGCTTCCACTGCTTCCATCCTACTGATCTCTTCCTCCCTTCTCATCCACATGCATTGCAGCCCTAGTGCCCTCATACATACTTTTCATGGCATTCAATAGCTTTCCAATTACTCCGTACATTCTAAACATTTTCTATATTCCTTGTCTATCCGCTCTGTTATACGCTTTCTCCAAATCCATGAAGGCTGCATACAACTTCTTTCCCTTCTCTAGAAGCTTTTCCATTAAAGGCCTAAGAATGAATATCTGATCTAAACAAACATCTTTCCTTCTTAAAACCTTCCTGTTTTTCTCCAACTACTTCCTCTGTTATCTGCCTAACTCTATCAGTAAGTATTCTACTATATAATTTTCCTATTACACTAAGAAGACAAATCCCCTTATGATTACCACACACTTATTTTTCTCCTTTTCCTTTGTACAGAAGAATTATACCTAACTTCCAATCCTCCAGGACTCTACCTTCCTCCCAGGCCAACTTGCACATCTTCCATATCCATTCTACTACTGTACTACCTCTCGCGCATGCTTCAGCATTTCACCACACACTCCATCAACTCCTTGGGCTTTCCCCATTTTGACTTTCTTCAATGCTTCCACTGCTTCCATCCTACTGATCTCTTCCTCCCTTCTCATCTCCCTCCTTCTCCCAGCCATTCCCCAGCCACTTATACAGGTTGACATTAAAAAATCCGGGCATCGAAAATCCGGTTCCTTCAGATTTCCAGCATGGATTTCGGAGCGCATTTTCAAATTTACCGTGTTGGTGCGCCACTGTTTTCTGGAGGCGCCGTTTATGTTTTGATGGCGCTGTACTCCTGAATCAGCTGTTGGGTCTTGCACCTCCTAACAGGCATTCCTGCTCATTCCTTCTCATTTTATCATTTATTTGCTGCTGTATAGCCCCATTATGGATTCAGCAAAGAAAAGAGGTGGCGTAAAACGTAAACATCATGCGTTGTCGATCGCAGAGAAAGTGGAAATGCTAAAAAAAACTTAATAGTGGATTGTCTGTGCGAACCATTTGTGGAACATACATTAAAATTCTGTAGAACTATTTTATTTAGTTGGTGAACATTAAAATTTCATTTGCTTTTCATTTAGTGTTTAATTTTCTTTCTTTAAAGGACTGTACAAGTAGTAACTTTGTTAAATATATACAGCACATGTAACCATAAAAAATCCGGCATTCTCGAAAATCCGGCACTCCTCAGGCCCGGAGGTTGCCGGATTTTTGTATGTCAACCTCTACTCACATTACTTTCATTTTCTATGATCAACAATTCCCTAATGTGTTCTCTCCATCTGCTCACTTTTTCTCCCTTTTCCACTAGCAATCTGCTATTTTTATCTTTCACTCCCTTACTATCCTCTTTATCACCTTGTCAAACTCAATAACTCCTTTCAGTACATTTTCTTACATTCCCCCCACTTTACATTCAAATTCTTTCCAAATTCCTCATCCGGTCTCTTCTTATTTTCTCATACAAATCTTTTCACCTCTCTCTTCTCTACATACAACTCTCTATTACGTCTCTTAATTACCTCCATGCCTCTGCTTCCCATCCACTCATTATATGCTTTCCACTTCTTCACCACAGCTTATCACACCTTTTCATTCCACCATGCTGTTCCTAGCACCCCCTTTTGTCATCTCTTCACCCCACACATCACCTCACATGCTGCACAGATTAATTCTGTGAATACCTTGCACACACCTTCCACCTCCTTCATCTGCTCCAAATCATATTTACCCAATCGCTCTTCCACTTCTCTTTATCATCCTCTTGCAACCTTCCTACCCTCTTCATTTGGACTGCTTCCTCTTGCCCTTCTCTCCTTCTATTTATCCATCATATTTGTACCTTGACTTCCACTACCAACAAGTGGTGGTCAGAGAGTCCACTCCCCCAACCTCTGTATAGTCTTGCATCCAGCACACATCTTCTCATTCTCTCACCCACACACACATAATCAGTCATTGCCTTCTATTCAATCAGTTCACCTCCCAACCTCCTCACCACTTGCTATGTATACCTGTGGATCATTCTATGCCTAAGGAGGATACTGGGTATCACCCCCCACCCCCCTCACTGCACGAATGTCCACTACAATACTACCACTCTCATCCACTTCTGCAGGCACATCTCACTCACCAACTACTCCATCCAACTTCACATTCCCTACTTTTCCATTCATATCCCCAATTAAAAACACTCTCTCACTTTTTTCCTTTTCCATGCATGCTTCCACATATGCCCATTTCCATGCATGCTTCCACATATGCCCAGAAATCTTCTTTCACTCTGCTCGCATGGTCTTCTGTTGGTGCATATACACACACACTTGCCCATGTTTGTATTCCTAATCCATCTATCCATCATCCAATCCTACATTGCCCCATAAGCAGCATAACAGCCCAGGGCTAGGCAAGTTGGTCCTGACATTTAAGATGAGAGTGACCAGCCTCACTCATCACTGAGTGGCATTATGTGAGCAATAAACCCCAACCACCCCTTGAATATAAGCCTTCACAGGTTCTGTACTAATTTTATCAGCATAATGTGGTAGGTGGGGGCACTCACCATCCACTCACTCGATGTAGTATTGCTTTGGGTGTCTGCTCTTTCCTCTCTTCCTTCCCTCCTCATCTGTCTTTCCTTCATTCTTTCCTCTTCCTTCTGTCTGTGGGTGCCTTTACACTTCCTCTTCTGTCTTTCTGTCCTTCATTCTTTCCCTTTCCTTCTGCCTATGGGTGACTCTACACTAAGTGACAAGCCAAATGGTTTCCTGTACACCAGGAAACCATTGACTACACTGGGTGGTAACCATATAACCAAATTATGGCACCTGGTGGTTTAGTAGTTAAGGTGCTCCAATCAGACTGAGCCTGTGTAGGTTTATATCCATGGGGTGGTTTGGGTTTATTGCTCATGTAATGCCACTAAGGAATGAGTGAGGCTTGTCACTCTCATCTTACATGTCAGGACCAACTTGCCTAACTCCACGTACCTACGCTCCTTATGGGGCAAAGTAGGATTGGATGATGGATGGATGGATAGATTCATGAGATAATACAGTAATGATAACTGAGAAACTATAACACTTTCACCTTAACTTGGCCCAGATTTTGGTCCTTTCAAAATTTATTTCATGAAGCCCAGTGGCAGACTGACAATACTACAGCTCTACATCCTTTCTATAGCACCCCTTCATGACTAGCATTGAGTTCTTGTGTTAGTATTTTATTATAATTCCACACTCACAACAGACAAATATCAATTGTATGCCAAGTTAAAGTAGAAAGAATATAGTTCCATAAAACACAGATATCATTAATAGTGAAATATAATATTGGTTGCCATCATTAAAATACTGTGTTAACACTGACTCAGTGTTGTAAAAATTTGTTTACACACGTGCTTGAAAAAGTAATTACCCGTTAGGCAATTTTACAACAGATGATGTGTTAATATTCTGTAACAGGCGAGTGTTAGAAAATTCAGTGCAGTGGTTATCGGGGAGTATAGGCTGATGATCTAAATAATCAAGGGGGTACGTACTAGGAAAAAGTTTGAAAATCCTTGGTCTAAACTGACAGTGTTATTACAAAGAATTAAGACTAGCAATCGCCACAATAATCTTCATGGCTTCTTAATAACAACCTATGCAAAGATGCATGGTAACATTTTTACTTGGCAATTCCAGTGTGAAATAAAGAGAACCAAAATTAATTGATCAGAAAATCCAAAACTGAAAATCCTTACTCTTTACTGTATAAGTTAGCTTACCAAGTCTCGCAGTTCAATGAAGGTGTCTGATACACAGTTAAACATGTCAGGTGGACCCCAGCCAACTTCCTTGTGGCAAATACGAGAGGCCTGGCCTTGAGCCCCATAAGGGCATGGTTGCAATGCTGTTCCATCAAAGGGAGTCTCCTCCCACCAGATCATCTCAGCAAAGTTCTTGGGGCAGCCATCATATACAACTGTGAAATGTCTAAGAATTAAAACTTTCTATACAACTCAAGGCATTATAACCATCCATATCATCACTGTTTTATCTCCAAATCTTACCAGACTGGAATGGGGGGAAAAAACAGCTATCTCAAAAAGATTTGGCATATCATATACTAAATTAAATAAGCACCAGGCATAAGGTGGTACCCCTGATTATTTTCAAGTGTAAGGAATTTCCATTCACTTCTAAAATTAATTACCCTTGAAAATACTCAAGGGTACCACCTTTGGACAATGAAAGATATTGCTGAAAACAATCTACCAACAGTTCATCTAATAAAACAATAAATCATGAAAGCTGAATATGAGTCCCCACAATATCATCCACACACACACACACAGCATCAGGGTCAATACGTCTGTCTCTTCGCTCTGCACTGGCCACCCTCGACCCCAACTGGCCATACCTAAATAGTATCTTGATATGAGTCAAGCTCTGCACTTGGTTAAACTAAATGGTTTTGTAATATAGTAGAGAAAGTTTAAGCAAAAGTGTTGCCCAAATAAGAGAATACAGCTACTGTAATTAGTGCAGGAATGTGCTGATCAAGATTCAAGCTGTTCGTCTACATCTGACGAGTACCAAGGAGATGCATACTTGTAAGCAGAATCTTTTTCTCAGTAATACCACAAGATGACCACCATCCTTAGTAAAGTGAATATGGAAGGAGTTAGGAAAAGAGAGAAAGGTAGAAAACAGAATGATGATTTCTACCAGGAACTGGTTGAAATAGAAACATATAACAAACTAGTAGAGAGGGTGTACAAATTGGAGAAGGCATTTCAGAGTGAAATGGATGAAATTAAGAAGCAACTGTGCATGCAGAAAGAGGAAAATGAAAAATCAATACAGGAATTAAAGAAGAAAGACACAACAATAGATGAGCTGTCTGCTGAGGTGAGTTCACTTAGAAGGAAGATTAATGAAATGGCAAGTACAGTTGTCAACCATAAGAGTATTATGGAGGAGTTCAGAAATGATACGAGACAATTAGGCAAGCAAGCATTCTGACAGACCAATGTAGTGATACTGACGAGAAGATAAACCAAGTGAATGAAGTGAAGCAAAGTTACAAAGATGATGTGAAAACTCTGTAGGCTGAAATGGTGAAAGTAAAGAAAGTCTTAGAAACAAAAGTTGATGAATGAAGCATTAGAAACGAAGTGAAAAAAATAACACAAAGGAACCCAAAATTGGTCAAAGATTCAGCAGATATCAACAAATCTATAGTAATCAGCCATAGGTGAGGAAGAAAAAAAAAAAAAAAAAAATCGAGACAAAAAGTGGCAAAAATAATGAGCATACTGAAGGAAGTATCAGAGGAAATCTGTAATAGAGATAGAGGAACACAAAAGGCTAGGGAAATATGAGAGAAATAAGTCATGGCCCCTGAAAGTAACCTCCAGAGTGTGAACACTGTGGATGAAATACTAAAACATACAAACAAACTCATGGAAAAAGGGAATTTAAAAAAGTATGGATAAAAAGATGCCTAACTCAAGAGGAATTGGGAATACTAAAAGAGATGAGGGAGGAGGCAAAAACAAAGAGCAAGAGAAGATATGAGGAAGAGAAGATTTACTTTTTTTTTTAAGTAATTGGACTGTTGGTACAAATTTGGTACATAATCAACAGGGAATAATAAGAAGGAAGGCAGTAGACTCAAATTATGGCAAGTATGTAGACAAGATGATTAAACTATCTATCTATCTATTGCCAGACGCCATAATCCCGTAAGGGGTGGCCATTTGACTCTGAGTTATTTGTATTACAGGGAGATTTACAAGATGATTAAACTGATGTACTCAAATGTTGATGGAATGGTGTCTAAATTATCAGAGATAGAAGATTATATCAAAGAAAAGGAACCACATATTATTTTCCAAACTGAAACAAAATTAACCCCAAAGATATCAAATAATACTTAGAGAAATACAATACATATGGAAGAGACTGAAATTTAAGTAAGGAAGGAGGAATTATAAACTTAACAAAGAAAAATCTACAACTCAGAGAAATAAAACTAGATATACCCTCACAAGCAGAACTGACTGCATTAAAGATTAATACATCTGAAGGGAAAGTGATCCAAAGCAAAACCAAAGTTCATGATAAAATACAGTCCATTACGGATGAGGGGATCATCTAAACACAAGAGAATGACACTTGTGAAGCACTAAATAAAAAATTCCGATCAGTTTTTACAAAAGAAAATAATTTTGAAAGAGATGATATGGAACATGCATGATCACACGTAGTATCAGATATACAAATATCAGAAAAAGAATTAAAGGAAGAGTTAAGTACATTAGACAAAGGCAAAGCAAATGTTCCTGACGAAATTTCAGTTGGGTGCTACATGACTGTGCAGAAGATTTAAGCAGACCATTGTATTTAATATTCAAGGAATCCTTAAGTCAAGGTAAACTACCTGATATTCGGAGGAATGCATCTATTGTTCCCTCATTTAAGAAAGGGAATGGACAGAATCCACTCAATTACCGATCAGTATCACTGACCAGTGTTGTAAGATACTAGAAAAGCTGATAAGAAAAGTTTGGGTAAACCATTTAGAAGAACACAGTATTATAACAGAAAGGCAGTTTGATTTAAGAAAGGGAAAATCATGTGTTATTAATCTATTAAGCTACTATGATAAGAGTTACAGAACCATTACAGAAAAGAGAAAGATGGGTGGACAGTATCTATTTAGATTTCAAGAAAGCATTTGACAAAGTACCGCACCAAAGACTTTTATGGAAACTGTACCATCAAGGTGGCATCCAAGGCAATATGTACTGTTGGATGCAGGATTTTCTCAGAGAAAGAGAAACGAGGACAGTATTAAGGGGAAATTACTCATCGTGGAGGGAAGTGACTAGCAGAGTTCCAAAGGGCTCAGTGCTGGCACCGATTATGTTTTTAGTATACATAAATGACAGAGAGTAACACTGGAAATGGAAGTTATTTAAATATTTTTGCGGATGATGCAAAAAAACAAAGAAATATTACTAATGCAGATTCTTGCAAAGAGCTGCAAGAAGAATTAAATAAGCTTCATGAATGGAGAAATAAATGGCAAATGGAATTTAATGTGGACAAGTGTCATGTAATTAAGTTTGGTAAAAGTGAGAAAAGATCAGATTGGGATTATAAGTTAGGCAGATCAACCCTTACACATATCAGAAAGGGAGAAGGACCTAGGAATGATTATCAATAACAGACTATCTCCAGATGATCATCAGTGAGAAGGTATGTATAACATCTATACATTGCTTGTTAATATGAGAATAACATTCACATATATAAATGAAGGCATGCTGAAAAAGATAATAACATCATTCATCAGACCAACCCTGGAGTATTATGCATCAGCAGTCTGGAATCATTATCTCAAAAACACATAGATAAGATTGAAAATGCACAAAGGGCAGCCACAAGATGGATACCAAGCTTAAGGGATCTAAGCTATGAAGAAACACTAGAAAAACTGAATCTACCAACACTACAGGAGAAAGGGAAAAGAGAAGACATGATTATGCTTTATAAATACATCTCAAGGAAATAGAAACTAGACATAAATGAATATATAACCTATGGGGAAGCAGCAGAAAGAGGATACTGCAAAAAACTACATAAAAAGAGAGGTAATAATGACGTAAGGAAATTCAGTTTCCCAAATAGGGCAATTGATCAGTGGAATGCACTACCAAATGAAATAGTGAGTGTCAAAATTATTCACAAATTTAAGGATATGTATGATAAAAATGGTTTAATACATTGGACAGTACGTGCTTGACTCATTCCTGTCAAGATAAAATTAGGTAAGAACAATTTGATAAGAACACACACACACACACACACACACACAACAAAGTCTAAAAATAACAGAAGGATGTACAAAGACCACATGTACAGTTTGCCTTCACCAAGAAAAAAAAGGACTCCCAATCAAGGATTACAAGAACATGAGAGAAACACAAAACAGTAAAACCTCACCATAATGGACTAATTGGGACCCAAGCCATTCAGAAAAAAGCAAAATTCTGATAAAAGCGACATCCGGACTTCCCCCAGCTAACCCAGACTTTTCCGATATATCAAACATTATTCCGGATCACACCAACAATTTGTAAACCGTTTTCACTACCACTGCTGTACTGTACTCTATTATACCTTCACTACAATAATCAAATGGTATAAAATACACAATAATACTGTCTATTATTTACCTTACTGTGGTGAACATAAGCTGAAGTGGTCACGCAGTCCGGACTACTACTGTCTTGATCGGGCTTTTTCCAATATACAGTGTAAGAATTTAGTCCGGTAGTTCCTTGATTCTGATAAAAGCGAATTCCAGACTATTGAAGTCTGTTATATCGAGGTTTTACTGTATGTGGCTTCAGCACCAACTCATCCCATCCTCGCAATTTTATGTTGCACCAACCCCACCAAAAAGAAGCAAAAAATACACAACCTCTCTGCACTGCACAGAAGCCTCTAACACATCCCACCTCTTCCACTCAACACTTCACTACATAAAAACACTGACACCACAGTCATCATAAAATCTTTCACACATCCCTCCTCCTCCACCAAACACTTCATGGCATAATATATGGGCACCACAGTCATCAAAAAATCTTTCATCTAAATGGCATCCTCCAACACATTCATCTCATAGAAACTGCATTTCTTATGAAGGTATGAGTTCCCTTACCCATACGATGAAGTGGTTTTCTGCCTCTCTACCTACATGAAATACAACTCACAAACAATTCAAGCCCTCATCAGACAATGGGACACACTACGACACTCCCGAACACCACATATGTAAGACACCATACAACAAATACAAGAACTCAACGCTCAAATAAACAATAAAATCTCGGAACAGCAAACACTAAACTGGAATAAGTATCTCCAAACACTTGATCACAAAACAAACACCAGCAAACTCTGCAAAACACTAAACAGCATCGCACTCTCCAACAGCAACACTACACAATCACACGCTGCCATCACAACAACAGAAACCATACCTTCAAACAAACAACAAGCAAACACTCTCATCAATCACTTTTCGCATGTCAGCCATCTAAACCCTCATCGTGACGACCGACGTATCATCCGACGTAAGAGACAATTCCCCACAGACCCAGACTTCACACCTATCACTTACAACCAGACGAAGCACATCATCAGCAACCTTAAGCACTCATCTGCCTGTGAACCAGACAACATAAGCTACATACACCTTAAACACACTGGACCACAAGGCATACAAGCACTCACCAACATATCAAACTACAGCTACTCACACAACATAATACCCAACATCTGGAAGCATGGCATTATCATCACTATCCCCAAACCCAACAAAGACCCCACATTACCTTCCTCACACTGCCCCATCACACTCCTCTGCACCCCTCTAAAGTCACTGAAAGACTGGTACGACAACTAGTTACACCTCACACACCCCTAACCCCATCACAACATGGTTTTAGGCTACTACACTCCACAAACACTCTTCTTACAGACCTCACACAGAGAGTTTTTGATGGCATGAATTCAGCTAGGCCACCACATAGAACACTCCTTGTCACACTAGACATTAGTAAAGCTTTTGATTCCATGAATTCAGCTAGGCCACCACATATAACACTCCTTGTCACACTAGACATTAGTAAAGCTTTTGATTCCATTCCCCACCACAACCTCACAAACAAAATATTCAACACAAACATGCACAATAACACAAAAAGATGGCTAACAAACTACTTAGCAGGCAGATATGCACATATAACTTTTGCTGGTCAGTCCTCAAACATCAGAAACTTCACAAATGGTGTCCCCCAAGGACCTGTCTTGTCTCCTACACTCTTCAACCTATACATGCATGACATACCCACACCCCACACACAACAAATACACATAGCTTCCTATGCAGATGACATAACACTTACATGCACACACCAAAATGCAAACACAGCCACACAAATCCTCCAACCTTACCTCAACACACTACATGAATGGTTCACCACAAACAGACTCAAAATAGCCCCAGCCAAATCTACAGTGACCCTTCTCACAAACTGGACAGCAGAACACAGTCACATTCCACACCTCACCATAGACAACACTCCCCTACCACACACACACACACCCAAAATCCTTGGTGTAACATATAATACATCAATGTCATTTAAACAACACATCACAAACATCAAAAATCAATTAACACCTAGACTCAATGCCTTGAAGTCACTTCCCCATACAACATTTGGTTGTATGGGGAAGTCAACAAAGAAACCACCACCACAGTATACAAACAATATACAGTAGGCGCGGAAAGTGTTGACGCCATCTTAAAAAAAGAAAACATTCTTGTGGTTAGCAAGGAGAAACAAATAAATTAACACTCACCATTGAATTTAGTATTTACTGGCATTCCCCTTCACCTTTATTATCTTCTTAAGGCGTCTGGGGAGACTGATGGCGTAGTTTTGCAGAACAGACGGACTAAAACTGCTCCATAGCTGCAGCCTCAATTTTAGGCAAAGATGATGTGTCCATACTACGCAGCTGCCGCTTCATGTGCGCCCATAAATTCTCAATGGGATTGATATCTGGGCTGTTTCCGGGCCAATCTCGAATAAAGGGAACCTCACAGTCTGTTAGCCACTGTTTCACTGACTTTGAAACATGTGCAGGTGCAGAATCTTGCATAAATACTCTTGCCTTGGTTTTATCAAAAGAGTCACTTAAAACATCACATAAGAGCTCCAAATAATTGTTCTGGTTCACTTTTTCATATGCAGTTAGAATTACCAACCTACCAACACCATAATATGTAAAGCAGCCCCAAGCCATGAGTGAGGCTGGGTATTTAACAAACTTGGAAGTGTACTTAGGATCCAGGGGGTCCCTGCCTGGTTTGTGGTACACTCCTGATGAAGGGGTACCAGTGACAGTAAATGTTGACTCATCACTCCAAAGCACAGTTTTCCATTGCTCCTCACTCCAGGCAAGATATTTCTTACAAAAATTTACTCTCTTTTTCTTCTGAAGTGCAGTTAGCAGTGATTTTTTATGAGCACAAAAACTCCTGTAGCCCAGATCATCATGCAACAGCTGCTGCACACTTCTGACAGACACATCTGCCAGCAACTGTGGGTTCTTTTCTTTTAAATCCCATGCTTTTAGCCTTGGATCCTTGCTAACTTGCCTTGAGATCAGCTGACGGGTCCTGAAGGTTGTCTTATGAGGTCTCCCAGGCTTGGGAAGTGGAGTGGGAGGAATGGCCTCCCCACTGTCCTTGAACCGCTTCACCAGTCTCTGCACTGTCCTCAGTCTAACACCATCTGATTTGCAATAAATGGGAGTTTGTGGCCAGCTTTGTATAAAGTAATCACTTCCACACGTTTGTCCTTGCTTGTGGTTACTTTAGGCATGATGAGAATGTGGTAGGTAACCAAATAACTGTGTTATTTGAGTCAAAACATGCCCTCGTGGTGCATCACACACACAGACAATCCTCCTCCTGTGGCTCCCCAAACATTACTGAGCCTGCTCCTGTGTTGCCAAACCTATCAAGCAGGGTTGCCAGCTCCCGTTGAAAAGCGTCAGCTCATTTCGCATCACAGGGGAGGGTAGTATTGACCCTACTTCACTTAAGGCGAAGAAGAATGACGTCGGCAAAAAAACGTCAATACTTTCCGCGCCTACTGTACATTCAGTGATGAATTATGCAAGCCCTGCTTGGGCTCCTAACCTCACTAAAACACACTACAACACTCTTCAGACCATACAAAACAAGGCCTTAAAAATAATCACAGGCTGCACAGCTACTACACCTACAGACCACCTACACCAAGATGTCGGGAAGCCGACATGCATCCCCTCGGGCAGATGTAAGACACACAGCGGTGACAGGTGTGCAAGTGACACCGCCTGCCGGACGTGAGTTTAGGATGAAACGCGGACAGGGGAGAAAGAGTAGAGGTTCGATGGATTCTGNCATGCTGAACTTACAGCTATAAAGGACTTACCCACTTTAGGACCTCACCTTAACATTACTCCTCTGTTTCTGGATGACCTCCTTAAATATCAAAGTCAGTTGCAATTGATTGAACCTCTCAAACCCTTCGGTTCTTCCATCTTTTTCAGGTACTATGTCCATGCTGGAATAGCTCTTTTTCTGGTTCTCCTGTCCGCATATATCTTTTATAAGTGTTACATTACTGGCTGTGGGTGTACATGTTGCAGACTAGAGTCCATACTCAGACGTCGACGTGCACAGAACCCCGCCATACCCAACTCACGACGAGGACGTGTGACTTCATCTTTGGGGGGAGAAATGTCGGGAAGCCGACATGCATCCCCTCGGGCAGATGTAAGACACACAGCGGTGACAGGTGTGCAAGTGACACCGCCTGCCGGACGTGAGTTTAGGATGAAACGCGGACAGGGGAGAAAGAGTAGAGGTTCGATGGATTCTGCGTACAGCTGTGGGCAATAGGGAGATGGATTAAGGAAGAGAGGTTGAGAGGAAGAAATAAATGGAGGAAGGAGGAGAGAGAGAGAGAGAGAGGGGTAGTGCGGGTGGTGTTGGTCGAGTTGTTTACACAGGAAAAGTGTTGGCTAGGCAGTTCAGACCGTGAGAGCGTAAGCTGACTACGGGATTTTGCGGTGTGAGAACCGAGCTGACGCAGCGAGTCTGATAGGGCCTCTACGGTGGATGAAGCGGGTGATATGTGGGTGACGGCATTGGGTGAGTGGGTGAAGTCATCACCCACCACACCCCACATGACCGCCGGCGAACATCGGCAACTTTCTGAGGCCAGAAAGGGGTACAGACCTCAGTTCAGACTAGAGCCTGGAGGAGAGCAGACTAGAGCCTGGAAGAAAGTCGTTGTGAGGAGGCAGCCTGGCGTGCTTGGTGCAGAGACGTCGCTGTATAGCCAACGTAAAGTTCCAGGGAGTCAGCAATGCGAGCATTACTGGTAGTAAGTGAAAGTACATGCTTTGTGACCGCGGGTACAAACCGACTAGCAGTGCTATTTATTTGTCTGTCATCTGGGAACTAGTAAGGACTCCTAGTTAGAAAACGGAAGGAGTCTAAGAACTAGTAAGGACTCCTAGTTAGAAAACGGAAGGAGTCTAAGAACTAGTAAGGACTCCTAGTTAGAAAACGGAAGGAGTCTAAGAACTAGTAAGGACTCCTAGTT
>JAGKTI010008531.1:0-33358 GCA_018397915.1 Birgus latro
AAAAAAAAAATCGATTGGAACCACCGAAACTCAGCCAAAACAACGAATTTTATGCAGGAAACTTGAATCTAGCATCGAGGAAGGTGATACAGTTGACAGTATGAAGGAACCAGTGGTGCTGCCTTACCTGACGAAGAAAATTAGTCGAGCACATTAGTTTCCCGGCAGCAGATTTCCATTTTTTTTTGTGTGTGTGTGTGTGTGTGTGTTTTAATCTAACCTAACTTTACCCCTCCTAACGTAAATTCATCTAACAGATTAACCTAACCTGCTAAGAAACTGACCCCTCCTGATACTAATAAAACAAACCTGACAACCTATACGAGTACGCGTCTCATCGTTTATACCCTGCAGAACACATTTTACTCTTCTTGAAGTTTCTCAGTGTTCTGTTATCCGATTTCTCATTTCATCTCCCTTTCAGCTAAACTATTTCTTCCTCTTGGTTCCTTGCTGTTTCCTCCGATACTCTCTCTCTCTCTCTCTCTCTCTCTCTCTCTCTCTCTCTCTCTCTCTGCAAATACTGTTTATATAGTGTTTGTCTTGTCTTTGTCAGGTATCAGACTTCCTTGCTTTATCTCTCACTGTCGTTCCTCTTTTTCTACCCTACATTTCTTTTGTCACACACTTCTCTAACATCTTTAAGCACAGATCTCTTAAACTCTTTCCAATTCTTCTTCCACCCTTCTTAGGTCAGCATGTGTCACCCCGAGCCACTTCTCTCATTCTTTCCCCGATATCTCGACTACCTCGCTCGCTCACTCACTCTCAGTCTGTTCCTCTCGCACTCTCACAAACGTATTTGCATTCACACTTTTTCCCAAACTCTAAATTTCACACTCGCTCCCAGTCACTCCCGCTGACTCTCACTACCTTTTCGCAGAGCTAAGTGTGTATATTCATGTCGTTTTAGATCAGTTAAATAGCAGATGAACAGGATTTTATTTATATTACGCATCCTGGGAGGGGGAGGCCGAGGATGAGATGGAGGAATGGAATGGGGAGGTATATGAGAGAGGGGGGTGTGAGCTGGGAGCAATGCAGTGAAGTGGCATTGGACAGGGCGACGTGGAGGCGATTCGACTGTGGCCTCCCCTTACGGGATTGAGGCGTCCGGCAACAGAGAGATCGATCCTGTAGCAATGAGTGATTTGGGTATACATTAGAGTAAGAATCAGGACCAGACTACAAAGACTACAGTATCCTCTGACGTAGTACGATATTCGGCAGGACAGTGGCTCGATTCCGCACTGTAATGGGTGGGCAAGGTAGAGGCGGATGTCAGCAGCAGAGGCAAAACGGAGGAGGCTGCCAGAGCTCTTTCACGGAGTGGTGGTGGCGGCGGTGGATGACTGTGGTGGTGGTTGTGCTGGTGGTGGGGGGCGGAAGGGGACTGCCGCCAATACCTGCAGGTCCACATCAACAGCACACTTCACTCCACTGACGCTACGTTGCTCAGAACAAAAATATGTAAGTATTAGATGTTATTAACTGATCTTGTTCTCTGACACTTCATATGCTTTTTGTAAATTTGGCTGAGTAAATTTACCGGGTGGTGCTGGTAACCCATTTCCACGATCTGATTATTTTTTTTTTATTTTGTATGCCTCCTCGAAGTGATAAAGATTTGAAAAAGTTCCTTCAGTTAGTTTTTATTCAACTTCTTGGAGATGTAATTCGGATTTTTCACGGCAGAATTCTGAATAATCCCAGTTTATTAACTTGAGCCTCTCACAATAACGGGTAGACTCACATGAACCCACTGTTAAAAATCTGTGTTGCTCAATAAATGCTCAGTAGCCGCTGTGTTGGGGTAATTATACTGTATCTGGCCTGTCATGCGATCAGGATTTCGAGGACTGAACAATCACGCACTGTTTATTTTAATTTCTCTACCATCCAAAATTAAATTTCTGTAAACGTCCTTTTAGTCTTGCTGTGAATAACTTGGGTGAAAATATCTCGCTGTCCAGTACGTCTCTTCAGTTGAATTTTCTGGCTGTCAGTAGGTAGGTTCGTGGTAACATTGCTATCCCTCTATACATTTTTCCTTATCCTCCATTTTTTCCTTCTGTTATATATGGATTGACGTGACAGACCGATGTTCGCCATATAGCCTGATCGTGCAAGCATCAGCCCTCCTCTTCCCGTGCAAATATCTTCTAGTTAGTTCACATCATTGCCGCATCTTGTTGTCAGATTGCTCTCATCACTGCCGCTGTTGCAACCTCACTTCACTCCGATGGTGTGGTTTAAATTCTGTAATTGCTACCACCAGACGATTTTATTAAGCCTTTGAAGAGATTTTTTCGAACCGGAAGAATGAAATGCAAACCCTAACTCCATCAACCCCTTCAGTTTGTATTTGGTCTTATCGAATATCCACTACAAAATCCCTTCTTATGTTTTTCTAGCTGCTTTGTACCTGGTGTAGGATTAATCAGATTTTTTAATGCGATGTTTGCACAGAGTAGGAAAAAAAACAGTTATTGCTTTTTGTCGGCCTCTTTGTGTGTTTGCCTGTCTGTCTTTGTGTGTGTGTGTGTGTGTGTGTGTGTGTGTGTGTGTGTGTGTAGAATAAAAGCCTCCCCTTTCCATGATTTAGGTACCTGCCTTGACTTTGAGCATTAGTTTATAACAGTATTGCCATGCTTTTACGCAAAGACACCTATATCTCAATACGATCGGTGATTTGAAAGTCCTTACCTCCTGCCTTGCTCCCCCCTTCATTACTCTTATATTTTGTTTCTGTATCTAATGTACTGTTTGGACAAAATGTATCTACCGTGCCCGTATTCTGAAGACTATTCAGTTATAATACTTTTGCTTCAGAATTTTGGGTGATATTCTCTTAATATTTTGATAACATCAGCTTGTTATTCTTTTGTTCTCCGTTGTAGTGTCTCAAGGCCTCCGTTTACTTGTTTTCCTTTGCTTCAATCATTTTTACCCATTTCATTTTGACTCTTTTTTCTTTCTTTACGTTTTTGCTTCCTTCATAATGCTATTAAGCGTAGGAAAGACATTCTTCCTTTCTTTTTCTGGAAAGGTTAGATACATCTCTCATTGTCCCTTCCAGTAAAGTAACTATTTCTTGAAGTAATAGAAATTGTCTTTAGGTAACAAGACTTAGCAAACATTGTCAGCCATTCTGTTGATGGGGTTCTGGTTTCTCAGTTTCTGCTCAGGTTATGTTTCCCGATTTCTTTATTTTTTATTTTCTTTTAAGCTGCATCAACGTTGTATTGTCTTCATACCCTTATTATCGTGTTCCCCTTTTATTCAGAAGTTCTTTCGTTCCCTTCCAAAGTTTGCTGCGAGTGTTGTTCTGTTTATTCTCGTGAAGTTTTCGGATACTTTTTTTGGGTCGATATATACTCCATCTAAAGAACACACCTTTACATAGGAAGGAGGCGCCCTTTCTAACAATATTTCGAAATTATGTGCAACTGGGGATGATCATTTAAACAAGAAGTGGACACGGGGAGGTGAAGGGGTCGATTCTCCCGGGAAGTGGGGGTAGGGGAGGGAAGATGGAGGGTAAGGAAGGGGACGGAAGGAGAGGTAGAGGGAAAGGGAGGGGAGGTACAGGGGAGGGGAGGGAATGGTACACTTTATTCCCGTTGCCCAACTTACATGGCAAGAAAAACGAGGTTGGTTTATATAATTCGGACGTCAGACGTGGAGAAATTCCGGGTACGATATTGAAACATTCCCATTGCCAAACCAGTCTCAGCCACACGTGTTGAGGACAACAGGATAAAAATGTTTGTTGACTCACCAAAATATACTAAATACTAGAGCCTCTGTGGTTGAGTGGTAGTGTGTGTCTCGCACTCTGGTGGACGCGGGTTCGCCTCCCGCCAGCGTTGTAAAAACTTTGGGAAGCGATCACCGAGCCACTGACCGCCTGACGGACATAAAGGGTGCTGTGGTTGAACCGGTGTCGCATACTAGTATGCTTGCACCCAATCGGCTTAAGGCGGCCTATTACACTTGGTTCACAGACAACACACATCCAAAGCCACTCCAACACAACACACAAGCACTTCTCACCCTACATACAATCTCTGCAGAGCTCCACATGGTGGTGGAGTGGAGATACAGACAGATAGATAGATAGATAATTGAACCTCTGACCTACATGACTAATTAACTCTGTTATATACCGTACTAATTCTTTCCCTACCACAGTGATATAAATTAACCTTATGAAACACACTTGCTTACACAACCACAAACACTGGTATAACTTATCCTTATCAAACACACTTGCATACATGCCACAAACACTGGTATAATATAACCTTATCAAACACACATGCTTACACACCACAAACAATGGTATAACTACCTTATTAGACACACAGTAGTTGTGCCGTACGAGACTGAAATTGTCATTATCGTGCCCTGGCAACCTACCCGTCAACAGTGTGTCTGATTTCGTGTATAAAAAGATACACGTGTGATTCGTGTATATGTTCGTGTGTAATAATATTCGCGTGTAATATATTCGTGTATAATGATTCGTGTATAATATGATACGATATCGGACTGACTGTTGTTGCCAGGGTACGATAATGACATCTTCAGACTCGTGTGCCGCGACCATAATGTACCACAAACACTGGTATATTTTTGCATGGCACAAAGACAAAAGTCGTGTCGTGAAATTTGGTGAACATATCTGCTGAAAGACTGTAGAGTTGGTGCGGTCTGCCTTGTGTCGAACGGAAAAACGTCGAATGGAAATGAGTCAGAGTGGATATACAAGTGGAGTGCCGCGGGGTTCAGTGTTATGTCCTATTCTTTTTTTAGTATATATAAATGATATTGATGAAGGGCTTTGCTGTAAGATTCCAAAATTTGCTGACGATACTAAAATAGGTAACAGAGCAGATACAGTATTGCAAAGGCAGGCAATTCAGAGAGATCTTGATCAACTGTTTAACTGAGCCCAAGCGTGGCAAATGGACTTCAGTATCAATAAATGAAAAGTGCTAAACATTGGCATTAAAATGTAAGAGCTAGTTATAACATGAATAATGTCCAGCTTGACAGGGTAAGCTACGAAAAAGACGTAGGAGTTATAATAACAAATGATCTGAAACCAAGTAATCAATGTACAGCAGCTGTGAAGAAATAAATAAATAAATAGATTGGATTCATTGGTAGAGCACTTGAATACAAACCCGATAATATCGTCCTCACTTTGTATAATTCCTTAGTACACCCGCACATGGAGTATTGCTTTCAATTTTGGTCACTGTATTATAAAAAGGATATGGAGAAACTTGAAAGAGTAAATGACAAAGATGATACTAGATTGAGAAATAAACCACACGAGGAACGATTAGAAGCCCTGAATCTCTTTACCCTAACTAAACGGAGGTTACGAGATTTGATTCAAGTATTCAAAATATTCAAATGGTACGATAACATGGCTGTCGATAAATACTCCACAATTGATCACTCGAACTATACTAGAGGCAATGGGCATTAAATAATTGGCAAACGATTCCAGTCGCATGAAGCATTTCTTCTTTAATAGAGTTGTAAATATATGGAACAAATTGCCCTCCAGTGTAGTAAATTGTAATACAGTATTAACCTTTAAAGGTCACTTGGATAAGTATCTGTCGTCTAACCCCCAGCTTAATACGTTTACTCCCGAATAAAACACCTGTGCGTCTCTCTCTCTCTCTCTCTCTCTCTCTCTCTCTCTCTCTCTCTCTCCCGAGCCTGGATAATTTTATCAAACACAAATTTATTATCAGCACAGACTAGGTAGGATATGCACAGATAGCCCTGAGTTAATGGTCACTACTCTTACTTTCGACCTGTGATGAGCTGTGGATTACTGAGGGTCCCTGTCAGTTAAGAGACCACCATCGGGTTTTTTTTTTAACGTACCAGGGGTCACTGCTTCAGGAGGTAACTTGTGTGCTTGTCCCGCATGGGAAAGTTCCTTGTCACAGTGGAGTGAATGGAGCTGAGGCCTGATTGACTGCTGCCTACCTTAAAAGCGCCAGCCAAGGCTGCCGCACCACCCCAGAACATCCACACTGTCTACTGTGCAATTCCCATGCTGTGTCTACAGCCCCGTTAACTCAGCGTACCCGTAGATATTGTCATGTGTTAGTTACTTGTTTATATGATTACATTCTCTTTCAGGTTACTCAAACTGGTAGCTTATTGATAAAGTATTATAGAATGTAACTTTTCCTTTTCCGTCATTCCTATGAAATTTCCACGTCAGTTTTTCCATGCTGCATGGTGGTTTTTCCCACTTTTTCCTGCCAGTTTTAACTGGAGGGTTTGGAGGCGGGGGAAGCCATCTTGCTTTACTATCTTTATCCTTCAGAATGTAGAATTAGATCTCGTGGTCATAGTATACTCTGTAACAAACAGCCTCGAAAGGACCATAGTTTCCTTTGTACTCCTTTCTACTCCTTTGACTGTTGGTAGCACTGACTTGAGTTGCCATTTGCTCCAGGTGACCGGCCTGTTGATGCCAACATAATTCTTGTAACTAAACGATACTAATCTCCATATTTAGTCTTTATGACTGCTGTTTTTATTTTGTGAATATGACGCGTTTCTCTTCTTTTTTATTACCACGTCCGCAACGTTGCAATCCAATTAGCTAAATAAATGTTTGGAAGGCAGTGCTCCTTCGTTGTTAACTGTAAATTAGCAAATCAGGTTGATAATTATGACCTGGGACTGAGACTCTTTAACAGTGTTTGTAAAAAAAATTACAGTAGTTCATCTATCTACAGCCCGACGCCTTAATCCTGCAAAGGGTGGTCGCAGACAAAACGCCTCCAAGTCGCTCTGACACCCACCATTTGACTGCCCTCCCCGGAAGTCACTCTCCCTCCCTCATATACCTCTCAGCTCCATCCCTCCACCTCATCCTCGGTCTCCCCCTTCCCCCCCCCTCTCCACTTCACTCACATACACCCTCTTAGTCAGTTTTTCATTCTCCATTCCCTCCACATGTCCACATAGTATTCATCACTTGAGAAAAGAGTTGTTGTAATATGGTAATCGATCTTTTTTTAATTTTTTTACATAGGCTATAATGGCTGGCGAACTGAATCCCGCAGACGAGTTCGAACACATGAACCAGACGACCGAAGCCTACGCGCAACTGCTCGTGTGCTTCGTTATAGGCGCGGTTCGTTTCTTGTGGCGTAAGCACTGCTTGCAGGTGATGCTGCCATCGCTGTGATTATTTCCTGGTCCTATAGTGGTGAGGTAACACGAGGACGACCTGAACGAAGACGATTCTCCATTGTGATTTGCTCCTGATTTCACCTAATTTACCTTTATGGTAATGCTTATACCAGAACTATGTTTGAGCTGTCTGTTCAGGATTCGCTTTCTGTAAATAAAGGGAGATCATGCCACCTCTCGTCTCCCTATAGTTGGATGCATGTTTCTTTCCCTCTTCTTATCAAGGCATAGTAGACGTTTTGTGTTAATGTGTAAGATGAAACGTTCAGGTGATCATCCCCTAACCGTCAGCATTACGTCTCATACGAAAGTCAGTAATTCTCAGTAATTCTCGCGAGTCGATGTTAAGGCTTCTGAATTTCCTGGATTCATTTATACCGTCATCCCATCAGCAGCGGATATGAAGTTTGAGAAGTCAGCCTGGCCAACCACGAATATGTAACTGTGGTAGAGCTGTCATAATGTTTCAAGTGTTGCGCTTGATCTTCGGACAAAACCGCGACATGACTTTTCTCATTGACTGTACCTCATGACCCGAGGTTTGGAGTGTATAATGAAAATCAGCATAATTAGTAAGACATACAAACTTCTGATCCTCGCATGATACACTGAAAATATATAAATATATATAGATGCCAACCATAGTACAGGTTAGCCATATACCTCTGCCAGTGTGGATTTTTTTTCTCTCTCTCTAGCGCGCGCGTGCATAGCTGAAAACAATCTGTGGGTCTGAATTCGATGTCATTATATAGACTTCCTCCTTATGTCTCTTCCGACGCGTCATAAATACACCACCCCAGTACCATAATACGAAACAGGAGTGTCATATTTAGGCCATCATTGCAGAGATGGCCAAGACTGGTGCTCAGATACCAGGTGACGTGTGAAAGCAGAAGACGATCATGTCTCTGTTACAGTGTCGTAGATAAAATACCGAGGCTTAGGAAAGGGGTTACTAGCCTTTGCTCACCGGCAGATACATGAGCAGAAATGCGTGCAGCCTTAGTGACCAAACATGAAAAAAAAAAAAATCTAATTATCTGGAAACCACAATGAAATTCAGTGATTATCTGGAGGGGACTATGAAAGTAAGGAATCATCTAGAAACTTCAGTGAAATTGAGGGGTATAAAATTCTCTTTAGCAGTCTGAACTAAGCGACGTTCATTGCTCGCTGTCTGGTGGCTCTCATCTCTCCCTTAACATACCCAGCCTCACCGAGGTTTCAACTTCTTTTCAGGTGAGTGTCGGGGAATCTGCATCGTGGTTGACGTGTGTACGGCTGTGTCCATCACCAGCACCTCTGCCGGTACGTACCATAACCCTGTCCGTACCATAACCCTGTCCGTACCATAACCCTGTCCGTACCATAACCCTGTCACCACGTTATATCCACCTACCTTTTTATTTTTATATGAAGTATTTTCATCATTAGTGTAATTACACGGTGATTTATTGGTTAAGTCTTGCTATTTGTATCTTTAGGCACGATTTCCTTGGAAGGTTTAGCAATGTTTGGATATTAGCTTAGGTTTTTCTTTATAGACAGATAAATAAATATATAGATAGATGTATAATAGTTTATTACAAAATTTACATTAAATGAAGAAAAAATAAATAAAAAATACAAATAAAAATACTAAAAAATTATTTAATAACCTGGGCCTTCGGCCCAATGGCGAACAGCCTAAAAGAAAAATATATGTATCCCTGAAAAAGGAATGGTTAACAGACCAAACTTTATTGCCGATTGACCTGCATCAACTCTGGAACTGTCTTCCTCTGTCTGTATTTCCTACTTCCTATGATCTCCAGTCTTTCAAACGCAGTGTGTCCAGGCATCTCGAATTGAACGGATCTTGAATTTGGCTCTCTTTTGTATTGTTTTTGCTTTTTCTTGGAAGGAACAGTATGCAGGCCTGTGGCCTTTGGTTCCTTCTTCCTTGCATTAAAAAAAAAAAAAATCATGCATGCCCGGTTTTCTGGGACTGTTAATGATGAGGACAACAAAATAGAGTAACTACAACATACTCGTAAAAAGATATAACGGATGCACCGTTACTCGATAAAATAGTGGTTGAGAGAGAGAGGTGAAAACAATAATTTGTTGACTAAGAAGGAGTACCACAGTACCACAGCGGCACCTGTAGCATGAGCCACATCATCATTTGTCCACGCCGTGATGAGTAGTGTCTCAGACATGCGTGGACTCAGTGTTCTCTTTACATCTGTTAATAGCACGTTGATGACTTTACCTCTAACATTGCTCAAAACACTGCTGCAGTCATATGTATTATGCCGTTAACGTGTGTGTGTGTGTGTGTGTGTGTGTGTGTGTGTGTGTGTGTGTGTGTGTGTGTGTGTGTTTCTAACAGTGTATCGGGCAAACGTTCCGGAAAGTGTGGCCAGACCTGGAGGTATATGAAGCAAAACACTAGGATATTCTAAAAACATTAAAAAAAAAATAAAAGATGATTGCAAAGGAAAGAAAAAACTCATCAGGGAACCATCCTGTGCGTCATTTACCCCCGTAGGCGGTCACAGCACACACACAGCAAACCAACATGCTTACCAAATACAACGCAGTCACTTCTACCCTAAATCAGAGAAGATGACTGAAAGGAAAGACAAACTCTACGGGCAATATAACATGAGCGAAGTTGAAGCTATGAACGTTGATTTTGATAAGTACATTACAGAAACAATAGGAAGAATAGAAAGCACAATCGCCATGGTGTTCTGTAGTAACATTTGCCTTAATATAAATTAATAATAATCCAAATGACAACTAAAAACAGACGAAGTATAAAAATAATTAAGTTTACGACTGAAAGAAAACGAGGAGAAAAGACTGGATCGGGAATAATAGAAAATAGTTTTAGGGATCCAAAAATTCATGTCTTGAAAAAGGAGCAAGGGGGGCTTTATAAGAGGTACTAAAAAGATAAAATTGAAAGTTTTAAAGGATTTTAAGCCAGAGTTGCCCAGAGAGAGAGAGAGAGAGAGAGAGAGAGATGACCCATATTAGCAGCACGATGTCCATGACCCACACTAACACCACCATGACCCACACTAACACCACCATGACCCACACTAACACCACCATCACACACACCAACACCACCATCACACACACCAACACCACCATGACCCACACTAACACCACCATCACCCACACTAACACCACCATCACCCACACTAACACCACCATCACCATGACCCTCAGGTGGGGTGCAGTGCTCGCTGTCCTATCATCCTGACCCAGCCACACTTCTTCAGCCCCTGGACTCAGCCCTTACCCTCATCAAGGACCAATATGTAGCGCAAGGTTGGTTCTCTTTACCTTTATTAACCAAACGTCTCTAACCCTAAGCAAAGTCAGAATTATTCTGTCTCTGACTGATAGTTCTCTTTGCCATCATATCAAGCTGCATAATTTTGTAAACAGTGTATTTATGTGGCTATAAGAACTAAACTTCTTATGGGAACCCCTCCACCCCCCAAAAAAAAAAAGCTGTGACAATCCTTTCCGGTGCGTCACGGATATATATAGACTCTGATCATTGATATTACGTAGCAAAAAATATCAATTAGGTGAAAGGAATCCCAGAAACACCGCCTAACTCCTGTATATTTTCAAACAAATTAATAGTGATAGTAGCTAATACAAGAACCTTTTAAAGAAATAGTTGTGAATGATAAGAAAAGCATTTAAACTTTCTCCCGGATTTTTGTGTGTATTTGCATCCCCGCCCCAGATTTCTGTAAAACGTCTACACAGTAACTTAACACATTTTGCACATATCTTTAACTTACAAAGCTAATACAGACTCGGTCATAATTTTAGGTTACTTTATAGAGATACATAACCTGAATCAGCAGAATAGTTGAATACAGCGTCATACAACAGATCAAAAGAGGCCTCACACATGAATACAGAAAATACTCATTAGATGTAAGACAGCTTGAGCTGAAGTATCACTTTTTTTTCGTCAACGTTTGCTTATATAACCACGGTAACAAGACGCCAGGGACCCAGTACAATTACAAACTCTTAGACTTGTAAATGTGTCGTATCGCCTTGCCACGGTCTTTATGTTGGCAGGTACAGTACATGTAACACCTGCTACCCTCCCCCAACCAAGAAAGGAAATGTACACGGGAGGAAAAAATTGATTTCTACATAGTATCAAAAATTAGTCTGCCACAACATTTTGAGTTCCCATTGCATGTCCTCCGGGTAAAGTAAACTTTTGATGCACTCGGGAAGGTCAGTTATCTGTTCATTCTGGTAAGTCCACTTCATCTCAAATATTGCATGCATCAACGGCTAACCTGAAGGAATTATTAAATTCTGTTGCATCGAGTATAAGTTAACTAAAGAAAAAAGGATTCATCTTGTAAACAACCTTCTTATGCTTCTCCATCCATTCGTACTTTCCAATAGAGCAGAGGTTCCAAATCAGAGGAACTTCCCTGGAACCTGTGATAGGACCCGCCCTTACCAAGCAGTGTTACAAGAATTTCGTTGGTTACAAAAGAACGCAATTTTGCCTCTTGGTGGAGCAACTTCATCACTCCCAGTTATATATATCGTAAACACTCTCCTACCCTTGGACAACTTCACACTACGACATAAAAGCTAACGAGAGGCACATGACATCTTTTTCAACATAGCTTTAGCAAGGCCAGGTGTTGGTCTCGTGATTCAGTAAACACAGTGCTGTGATCAGTACATGAGGCTTATACTTTACACACAGCGGTGACAAATTTCAAAAAACGTCGGAAAGTGACAGGAATATGTTCATGTCACTGAGTGTTACTTTGCACTTAACCCCTTCAGTCCATGAAGTATTTGATTTTTTTTATTTATATATTAGCATGTTGAATAATATGAACAATTTGTTAACCTTCGTGACCGAAAGAGCTTAAATTCACTACCACCCAGACTGCAGTAGGTCGTGGTGTGACTGGATCTGAAAAGTAAAACGTCTTAATTACCTGACGGCCACGCATCTTTCAGACCTGCAGTGGCGAGGTGAGCACGAGTCCCACACAGATGAGACTGCTGTGCGGTACGATGTTGTTCAACCTAATTTATTCTGCTTTGTAAAGACCTTGTGTAGTGAAGGGGGAAGTGAAGGCTATATCTAACCTTTCCATTTAAAAAAGTCACCATAAAGTTAAATAAAACAGGCTGCAGTTAGTGAAAATAGAACGGACAATATGCCATCTGACTGAGGAGGAGGTTAAAGTATTGTGTGTCAACAATAAAAACAAGATATTAACCGGTCTATGCAAGTAAACCTGCCACTACCCTTCGAGTTAGTACGAAATCAAAGTAGGTTCATTCACACCAGTTCAGATTTTATACATTGAAAGTCTAGTCGATGAGTTCAGGCCCAGTTAGGCTTCATCAGTTCCAAGGAGATTCAGCATGGTTAAGTCTGAATCATGTGAGTCAGCCTGTATCCTATCGAGTCATTTATAATTTTTTCCTGTCGTTGAATAATGAATAAATGATGCAGGGTAGACAAGGCTAACTAAGCTGTCCCCTCAACAAACGAGAAATCGCCAGGCAGAGTGTATAAGGAGAGTTTTATATGGTCCACGTGATCTCATGTCACTTCAGGTCCATGATATGCACCCGGTTCAGTATCAGTCACTTCACTCTATGTCTGAAGCGGCAAAAAACATAAAAATATATAACGATGGTGTCAGGTCCCGAGGCAATAATAAATGAAACGTTTTTGTGGATGATAATTAAGAGTGGATTGATCTGGCAGACATGGGTGGGATGACTGTGGGTGGGATGACTGTGGGTGGGGTGATTGTGGGTGGGATGATTGTGGGTGGAGTGATTGTAGGTGGGATGACTGTGGGTGGGTTAGTGGGTGGGATGATTGTGGGTGGGACGATTGTGGGTGGTGAAGCAGGGTGGGGGAATATACTCGCGACTGGCGCTGTAAGTACACGATATTACCAGCATGATTTTATTTACTGATGTTTCAAGACAGAGCACAAAGATAACAAAAATAACAACAACAGCCCCAGAAGTAGGCATGCACTTCTCATTTATACATTTCCTCATCTGATACAGTTATAAAGCTATGTGTCCTATTGAATGTATGAAGATGTTAGTTCACTATTATCAGGCCTGTATTTATAAACAATCCACCACTAATACTATATCCCTTTTACGCTAACTTGGCCGAAAATTGCTATCTCTTCGTCGTGAATACCTAGTTGTAACAAGCGACTAACACCAGGATATGATGCTAGTCACGAAGTCATAAAGAATTACAGTGGAAAGGATGAAGAGGCTTAATATTTCACACTCATATTTTACTACCAAGCTGCGTGAAACGAGCTGCAAAAGGACAGAAGTCTAGTAAAAGTTAAGGTAAAACGACTATAGAAGTTGTAGAAATAGTAGTTGCAGTAGTAGTAGTAGTAGTAGTAATGGTAGTAGTAGTTATAGTAGCTTTTGTTTTTGTAGCTATAGTCCCAAGTTCATTTGAAATCTGAACTCAGTTAACTGCAGGATGAAATTAACCTCCTGTAGTCCACAATCATCCTTTCGGGGGATAGGGAGGGAGCTGAGGGACGTCTGTATAGCCAGGCAGTGGAGTCGCATAGTTACGAGTATATCGGTGCCACTCCATGAAGGCGTCTCTTTCCTGCTGCCCCTTCACTCCACTAACATATTATTTTATTCTCCCCGCCTCCAGACACCTGAAGTGAAGAGATTAGTGGCTATTGCGCCCAGGCTCTCAAGGTCGAAAACTCTTTCCAAATATGAAATAAAACTGTATGGTTGTAACAAGAATGAAGTCAGTATTAAGTAAACGGGCTGAAAGAGTTAAAACGCTGGTGACTTTTGGTTTGTGTTGACAGATGCCCAGATCACCACCATCAGCACCACAGCAGCACCAACAGCTATCACCACCACAGCAGCACCAACAGCCACCAGCACCATCACGAGTATGACCACAGAAACCACAGCCATGACTACCACACGCGAGATGACCCAAGCGACAACCACTGCCTGCCCAGTCCCATCGGTTAATGTTACCCTGACGTCCGCTACGACAAGAAACGCGAGGGTGACACGAGTGAGGCAACTCTGTGAGGCTGAAGGCTTTGTTGCTGTCCCTGCTAACTGCTTCCGTCTTTATTTAGAGACAATTAAGAGTAAGTTTTACGTACTG
This sequence comes from Birgus latro, assembly GCA_018397915.1. Taxonomy (NCBI): domain Eukaryota; kingdom Metazoa; phylum Arthropoda; class Malacostraca; order Decapoda; family Coenobitidae; genus Birgus; species Birgus latro. Next base: position 14,456 of record JAGKTI010008531.1, read on the forward strand.
AAGAGTGCATTTCAACGGTTAATTAAGCGGATAATCGTAGCATAAGGGACTGCCAAGACCATGAACGTAGGTAAAGGGAAGGAGGCTTTACCCAAAGTGAACAAGACGGTACTCCCAACTTATACCAAAAACTGGTGTTAGGGAGAAACTGGGCTCCTGTTTGACTGGCTCAAAGGACATCTTTTCGGACCATCTTCCTTTAATAGCCTATCTCAGTGTTTCAGTAGTGGCAGTAATTTCAGTTATATATCAGATGGCAGTCCAATAATTAACCTTGGAGTTTCCAAGGAAAAAAAGGATCATAGATACCCTCACCTACGGCTCATATCCTGGTGATGATCAAACGAGATATCCTCTGCCATTTTGCGACATGCCTTACATCAGTTTCTTCAACATTTCTGTTATTTCCACCAATTTCTTTCTGGCTAAACATCGCCTACCTTTCTGTGACACTCCTCACGAAAACCCAGTTCAGCTAATCCACTGACTGCAAGGCTTCTTCCACCCCATAGCTTGTAGGGGGTGGGTAAGGGGTAAGGCGCGGCTTTTCGGCAAGGATGAGGAAGACGCTAGTGGTTATGTCTAAAATCATTATGAAAATATTTTTACTGAAATCACATTAGGGCTGTTTATGTTTTTATTGCAGTTGCTGTTAGAATGTCGTGTTGGGGTATGTGGCTGCACGATTTTGTTGTGCTTGTTCTTCAGCCTCCTACTTTCCCTATATTCACTTCGAAGGTAAAGGTGGCTGTTGCTTGTACTTGGTCCCGTGTTCCCAGTCTGATTCATCGAAATTCCCAGCACTGCTATGAGTATCCTGTCATTTTCTGAAAAAATGAATTTGTGTTGTGTTTCTGTTCCCTAATTCTACTGAATCCATAATTCATTTGCTGTTTTGCTATTTTCTGAAGGGGACACATTTATTGATCTCTTCTTTCTCTAGTCTCCATTTTGGGAGATTCCAGGGATCACTACCATCATGTTTTGCCCTCCTTTCATTTACTGATACACCTAGAGAACAAACTTACACATTTCCTATACTGTACTTAACCAACGCGTGCCAGTGCCGCTTTAGAACAGGTTAAAATTAAGAAATTCACTTTGACCGGTTGTTTCAAGATTCGCGGGTAAAAATTGGCAGGCATGTATGGTAACCTGTTCCTCTACTATGCCCCAGGCGGTCAAGGCCATAGATCCACTCCCATCCCCCCTCTCGCTCGCTTTGCCTCACTCTGTCTGTCTGCCTCACCCAGTGCGGTACATAGTGAAGGCATGTTGTAAATATTTTCACGTAAGTGTAAGGACTATACATAGTGAAATCCAGTTGTAAATATTTTCTTGTAAATGTAAGGACTGTACAACATGGTGAAGCTGTAAATACCATCTTGTAAGTGCCAGAACTGTACATAGTGAAGTCAGGGTGTACCTATCTTCATGTAAATGGAAGACAATGCATTCACAGTGAGAGAGAGACACGCAAATTGTGGCAGAAGTTGAAGTAATCAGTAATCAGAAAAGTGTACTGAACATTGTTATACCTTCACAGAGTAAATACCTGAGTCTACCTTACATAGAAAACGGGTTTCTCTCACCTACGTGGTGAGCGTGAGCGAGCGGAATTACTTGTATCCGATTATTTAGGACTCATTTAAACCCATTTCCGAGCTTCGGTGAGTATTTTAATGGTGAAATTCGTTGTTTTCACATCAAAATCTATCACTTTAGCCCCCCAAAAAGGTCAAAAAATGGCCGGCACGGAGGCGACCCATAGGGCTAAAAATAGCATGAATGCGGCAAGTTAATGATTTAGAGAAACTTGCACAGCACCCTACCGTATTTCTAACATCCCTTCTAAGGTTTCCACCATATCTAACCTACTTTTCTTACAACTAGGCCTTACTCTGTCAATCTTTTTTCTCTATCTGAATTGTTCAGTCACAACTAAATTTCAGTAACCTATCCTGTTGCTCCAGTAAGGCCTGTGACCGGTGCCAAGAAGTGTTGTATGTGGCATTTTGGTGCTGCAGAGGGGGCGGTCCTTAGACAGTACTTATTTTACATTTTTTTGGGGGGCCGAAAACAATCTAACTGATTTGTGTATCGCGAAGTCCATTTTCTTGGGCATGGAAACACAGATTCCTTTCTCTTACCCACTGACTGGTATCCAAAGCTTCTTTTAAGCAAAGGTTCTGCTGGGAATCATGCTGAGTCTAACCTTTGTCTTACTAAACATATAATTATCGGCTCCAATCTTGCTATTTCCGTCTTCATATCCACTCAGATTACTTTGTAATTTTATCTTAAAACTAATTTTCTGCCTCATGCTTCATATCAGGCTCTACTACTGATAATTGCAGTACTAGTAGTCCAGTTCCTCTACCTTTAATTTAGCTTAACATTTTCAAGCGGTGTTATTTCAGGAGTAAAGCAAATTTACTATTTTCTGTTACATAATGGTTTCACTCATTACAAGAGACAATTTATGTCCACAGAACACTATGAAACCTAGATAAAGACACCAGACAAAAGTTACTGAGTTCTTTACATACTTTCTTCGTATAAATACATTTCTTATTTCAGTATCACAATATCCAAATAGTTCTGTTAGCGACGTGAGGAGAGTCAGTAGCACATACATTCTTGCCCTCCTACTGCTCCTGAGTGGCTAAGTGGTGGCTGGGAGAGTGACACTGAGATGTAGTGGGGCACAAGTGTTGGCGCGCTGTTTGAAACCTCCTGACATCAAACACTGACATGAGTGGCCAGAACCTCCATTTAAGGTACCTTCGCCGGTGTGCTGTCCCTGCCCACCCAGAACCCTACGTGTTTCTTACCTGGCATAGAGAGGGTAATATCATTCTCTTCCATCAGATATTCCTGGTGATTATGCACTGGGTGTGAGAGATGCTGGTGCTGATATCAAGTTCCCCGACGGCATCAGACTGCCAGTAGACGATGTAATCAGTACGATTGAGGCAGTGGGACTGACATTCGAGTCGGTAAGTGCTTAAAATTCTGTGTTAATTTGTGTGCCAATCATCACTTTCTTCATCAGTTCACCATTTACACTTCAGTTTCTTTTTTCTCAAGGTGTTTACTCAGGATATAGATTTTTATCATGTACATTAACTAATAAACTGCAGCAAAAGTGTACAAGATCATCCTCATCGTACAGCGCTATCAATACGCTAGTTACGGAAACAAGCACTTTCTTCTATGCATTCAGACAGAATCATAACCCTGTAAAAAAAAAAGCCGTCTCTGAATAACAAAAGTCCACACTGTTCAACTAAATATGTGTAAGTTTGATGCACTGTTGTCTTTTCCTGCTTATGTTTTGTGTGCCCCCAAAACCAGCATTGTCAACGACCTGCATAAGCAAGCTTTAGGGTATTACAGCTGTGGTTGTTTTTAAGCATTAATACGTGGGCAACAGTGTTATGCATGAAAGATAATTACACGAAATGTTAACTATTTATTATTATTATTATTATTATTATTATTATTATTATATTATTATTATTATTATTATTAAGGATAAGTGAAGTAACTATAATGATCCACGTATCGCTATGTTATATTGCCATATCATTGCCTTGAAGCAGTTGTTCCCAGCCATGGCATCGTGAGGATCAACCTAATGCGCCGCAGAGTGAGACGCCTTTGTTGTACTGAAAGTGTCCCCAAGAGGCGCACGTCATGTAATTTAAGTTCAGTTTCACTCGATCAAAAAGTTACTGGTAAACACACAGTACAAAACAGACACCATAGACAAAACTGCTGCAGAATACGCTATGATGTTACCTCGCATCAGTTTTCAGGAAGATGCCATGTATCACAAGCTTGTGGCGTTTCTTCATCACTATTGTTATCTTTTGCCCAATAAAGCTGTGCCAAATGACCATTCAAAGAGTGAAACGCCTCTTCCTTACAACTAATGTAAGGACTGAAAACATCGCTTTGCTGAGTGAATGTAACCTTCGTCCAATTATTTTCAAAACTGGCTCAAAACTAACTTAGTTTATTATGTCGTGTGGTCCTGACCTTTGATCTATAGCTCTAAAAATGGAAGCTCTTCGTTTTTGGATTAAATTTAATCATTCCATCTGCCCAAACCGAATTAAAGCTGGTAGGGTTGTGCGGTCGTACATTTGACGTTACCCTGTCATCTAAATTTGTTATTGATTATTCTTGAAATTGAACCCCTTCATTCAGTCCTTAAAATGAACTCCTTCACCAGTTTGGTTTAAACCAGATGAAAACAGATGAATCTGATCCTGCCACGTGACCATGAACTTCGATTTAATTGTTCTAAGATTAAACCATAGTTGAATCTCTTGACAGACGTTCAGCACATCGAATTAGACTAAAGTTGTTTTAGTTATTATATTTACACACTGACATAAGTGGGTCAGAATCTGAACTTACCCTGTGTTCTTGATCTTTGACTGATTGTCCCGATTGTTCGTCTTTAGTTCACCTTCTTCCCTTCCATCAAGTTTGGTCTAAATCGAATCGACGCTGTATAAGTTCACCGTGCCATGCAATCTTGAGTTTTGACCTTGCTTTGCGATCTTGACCTCTGACTGATTGTTCTTACACACACACATACATCACACACACACACACACACCACACACACACACACACACACACACACACACACGCACACACACAGTCTTTTTCCCTGTTCCATGCTAAATACAGTATTTCCTCTAAGTTTGGTGCAAATCGGAGAAAATCCACTTTAACCGACCTTGCCCCTTTTGACCTGTAGTTTTCATAAACCGAAGGTCAACTCTATTTCTGACCTTCAACCCATCCACCAAGTGTGGTTCAAGTCAGACCAAAGAGTTATAATCACGATCACACACAGAGCCGTGGGTCGAACTATGATATTGACATGTGACTGGCTATTCTCAAAACTGAATTCCCCCTTTCTCGCCTTGCCCTCAACAGTTACTCCAGGTCTGGTTGTACATCGGATCAAGACTATAGTTGATCTCCCTGTGTGACTCTGACATTTGGTCTGTTTTCTAGTAAATAAGTAAACAGATACAGAGAGATGGGTGGCGTGTTCTAAGCGGAAGCAAACTCGCCTCACAAGCGAGAGGTTCCGGGTCCGCTTGCGAGTTTTGACCATTGACGTTATTATTAACTGACATTAATAATTTGCATCCTACCAGCACAAATTACAGATTAAAACACAAAAATACTGAGTGAAAATAGCTTTAGTAGTTTAAACATGATATATGCCGATTCTGTGAAAATTACTAATGTCGATATTTTGTACATCCTTGTAGCACATAATTCGCAAGTGGTCAATTCCTGGGCCGACCGTAGGACGTTTAAATACGGTCTTTTTTGCCCCAGACCCATCATACCTAGAAAAGAAATAGGGACGTGGAAGTAAAATAAACTACACTCCTTTTACTCTAACTTGACCCAGGCTTTCATCCTTTTGCAGTTTATTTCACACAGCTCAGTGGCGGAAAAATACTACGGCTTCATATCCTTTACATAGCACTACTTCGTGACTTAGCACCATATTCTTGTTCTAATCTCAAGCTACAACTCAGCCATCAAAGTGGAGAGATGGTGGTTTTAGTTAGATTAAACGAGTTAGGGTAAAAAAAAAATGCTTGTTGTAATCTGGGGCAAGAAACTACAAGCTCCTGTCACACACAAACATGCATAAGACATCAACCATCTCACACGCACCCACACACCTTCTCTACAACCTTACACGCACCCACAAGTCTACTCTACCAACTCACACGCACCCACACGCCTTCCCTATCGTCACACACGCACCCACACGTCGTCCCTACACATCCCTTCCCAGCTAGATCTAAATAAACGTAGGAAAGTTTATTGAAGTCCTGTCCTGCAGTCGACGATAAAGGATTGCGCAGTGTTCCGTTTCTTCTGCTTCTTGAAATTAGTGAGTCGGCCCTTTGCCTTACTCTCAAATCTTCCACCATGTTCGATAAAGTCGGATCAGGGTTGTTTTGACTTACACACACACACACACACACACACACACACACACACACACCACAACTGAGGGTGTGAGACATTGGTATGGCATGAGTGTGAAAAAACAAGTGCAAAAATGGGGCTGCCATTAAAAGTGTGGAGTGGAGGGAGTGGATATGATTCGCTTTGTTTTGGGTGAAAGATATGGAGTAAAGTAGTTTGATTATAATAGGGTAGAGTGTGCTTAAAAGGGATAGAATGGATGGAGAAAGTGTGGTGAAACGGGTCATTAACTGAGTGTGAAGGTAAGAGATGTGGTAGACCTAGGACACTGTGGGTGGACAGATTAATGAATGTGAGGTAATGAGAGGAATGGAGGTTGAGTCGGCTAGGAAATTTGTAATTGATCGAGTTGATTAGGTTAATGAATGTGACAGAAACAGAGGGCTAGAATTTGAGGCGGCTAGGAAATCAGTAGGTGATCGAGTTCGTTGGGTTAATGAATGTGAGAAAAAGAGAAGTATGGAAGTTTATGTGGACTGGAAATTTAATTGAGATCAGATTGGTTAGATGGAGCTGTCGTACCCGGCATTCCCACAGTAATCATTTACATATTTTACACTCACTTTTAATGAGCACGATATAAGACTGCTATTATTAACAAGTGGCAGCCTGAGAACAATAGCAGTAGGTAGTGCAGAGACAAGTCCAGAGAGAATATATAACACTAAAGTTAGGACAATGTGACAGTGTATATCCCTTTCTGTCCCAACTCCCTCAAGGACCACAAGGATAAACTCTATCACACACTGAGGTTCCAAAACACTGATGCTTTTTCTACTTTACTGTTACTATCTTCGTACAAGACCGTTGCATTACTTTTGCAACACCAGTGTAAACAAGTCACTCAGTACATGGAGATTTAACTGAGTTACATGTAAGTAAACATTTTAAGTATGACTTAACGACTCACTTCTGAGTACTGTATGTTCACTTGAATTCATACTACAAGAGTAACCACTGTTATAATCCCCACGACCAGGGACTAGCATTAAGCATTGCTGGATTCTGAACAAAACGCTTAGGGCATGTGAAATTCCCTTGTCTTGCACGCTCACAGTTTCCCTATCTTAGCTACTTCCATTCACCAGATTCCTTTCACCGTCCATGGGCGTGTGGCTGTATGCATTTCTTAGCAGAACTGCTTGCCCCTGCACACTCCTCAAGTCTGTCCCGTCTGCCAGCCACCGAATACTGTTCTCTGCTTGGTCATCCATAGGACTGTACTTATATCCATTTCCTAGAGCACTGTCTTGCCACATACTTGAATAACTTGTACTCGTACTTAGAATTAATTATGCTTTGAGGGATACCTGTCTCGTGACCTCTTACTAAAATTAATGATGCTTTTAGGGATACCTTTCTCGTAAACTCTTGCTAAAATTCTCACTACACACCCCACAAAGGATCCTTGGTACATCACGCGAATCAGGCATATGTTAAAAGTCTCAAGTTAGTACTTTGGCATGTTTTACTGTCTTCTCCTATTATCATTCTTTATTTCTTCCCTCTTCTGCGATTTCCCTTGTCTCCTGCCGTCTCTGGGTCTTCTCTGCAGCTTCTCATGCATCCTGTGCTTTTGTTCTAATCTATTCATGATGCCCACTTTTAATAGCTTTATGTGCCATTTTCAGTAACCTGCGACGCCCTCCGTGTATAGCAGTTTTTTCCTCTTCTCCATTTTCTTCCCTCTTCTTCATCTTTGCCGTCTTGTCCCTTCTTAAATCCCACATCAAGATTAATACGTGTGTCAGGTAGGCTTGGAGCACGAGACGCCTGGCTCATTTGTTTATTGGTTTAGTAAACTTTTGCCTTACACAGGTTGGTTTTGGCATGGTCGAGATCTGTAACATTATCAAGTGTTTGGCTTCCCCGCGGAGTATCAATAACTATGGACAAGAATATGACAAGGGTTTGCACTCCTTTTTGCATGTATTGCCAAAAGCCAAACATAAGAGAGTAGCGCCAACTTGTTTTGCTCTTGCTGGAGAAATTTTTGAAATAAACCTTTACATCAACGAAGCCATTAATCCATTTACATTTACAGATTTATACGTTGTGGCCTTTCCACAGTCCCCCCTACCTCACAATTTCAGCTCATCCCTCCCATGTCTTTTTCCTTCACGCCTACAGCTTTACCCTTATTACATTCATTCTTGGAGATTTTGAAATATACATTCATTTCACCTTATATTAATACTACAATTATCCCTTTCAGCAGAATATACTTCCTGCCCAACCCATTTCTCTTACCAGCAATCCAGTCCATCCCAACCATTCCTGTGTCCACCACGTCCATTTCTTCACCCTACTCTTTGACAGTTTTGTGACGCGAAGCTGGTCATGAGGGTGCGCGTTTGCCCGCCTTGACTGTCAATGGACCGACTGTTACCAGGTTACGAGAAGTGTATGTAAAAATATTAATACAAAAAAAAATATGCAGAGGTTAAGCTGGTCAGATGAAGCCAAGATTGTGGAGTCTTGTGCCTATATTCTCGTCGGGCAAGGAGGCTCCCTAGCACCTCTTCCATAGCGATTTCCTCGTATTTTTAAATGTAGCTGGTTACTATCCCTTTGTACGTTATATATATGCAGAGTATGGCGATATCGGAAGGATCTATATAACACAGGCAAGGACAGTAAGGTGTAATAAGGTAAATAAATCGCTTAGAATAAGGTGCTAGTGAGCTTCCTTACTCGACGAGAAGACTGGCCGCGAATGGTGTGTGCATGGGTTGCGTACTTCACTGACCGTACTGTTGACAGTTGTTCCACTAACGTGCAATCAGGTTCCTTGATTGTGGATCCCGCCTTACCTCGTCTTTGTCTGGGAAAGAACAATAGGTTGGTGATGATGATGATGACGGCTACTGCTGTTAACTTCATTTTTTTCATATCTTCTCCACAGGGCAACGAAAACTGCTTTTGGAAGTATCAGGACAAGATCGTAAAAGGCTTCTGCTCCCTGCCTCGTAGTTGGGAAGAAAGGCCAGTTGGCTGCATAAGCAACATACCACCTCAGAACTGACAAGACTGAAGTAGTAGTTTGAGGCGAAGAACGGACACTTGCTAAAAGGAAATTACCAGTTGAAAAAGCATGACCTAAGATACAGTTAAGGAAAAAATCTTCACCATTATATCACACCTCTCATGTTGTAATAAGGTTGTCTAGATCTAGCAAATAATTCAAAAATACAGTCGGCAAGTGTGTAGTAATCGACACAGTACGCACTGAAATGCTTCGCTCTCCCTTTTAATTCTTGATCAAAAATCCTGGAACTCGTAGCTTCAACCCACAAGACAGGTTAGTACCCGAACACGTGCTGAGAAATGCAGTCCTTTGTTAGCATACCAATTTGAGGTTTTTTTTTTCATGTTTTCAGGCAAGTTATTCAGGTTACAGGAATACCCGGTGTAGTAAAAGTATTGACACTATTTCATCTCTTCCACTATATGTTTGGTAACACCGGATCAGAGCTGTTTGAGCTATACCATTAACACACACACACACACACACACACACACACACACACACACCACAACTGAGGGTGTGAGACATGTATAAGTTCAAAAAGCTTCTCCTATGTTGAATATAGTCAGAAAGTAAGAAGGAAGATTGCATTATGGAGCAGCCTTTACCTCATACTCCCTCTTCCAAGCTACACCCACTCACCTTTATCGGTTCTTCAGTACCTTCCTTCATTCATTTTTTAATGTCTTCACTCACCAGGCCACACAGTGTTCCCTTTCCATCTGCCATATTGAATTTTGCCTCGAAATTGACTATCCAGCCATGACAATACCATCCAGTCACACTCTCCTCCTTTGTCAGGTCAATGAATATTCCTACTCAGCATCGTTTACGTATCTGGTTATATTTAAATCGATCTGTTATCAGAGTTAATTATAAACCAATGTCCCCCCCAGATTAACACCGTCTTGCTATGGCTTAGTATGTAAGTTCAGCAGAGGTGAGGTGTGGTGAGGTGAGGTCATGTCATTATCATATCACGTCACGTCAGGCAGCCCTTTGTTCTGTGTGCCCCTTCCCTTCTGCAGGTGTATAGGTAAGGATCTCCACCCTCATGCCTCCACGTCTTTGTCTGATGATATAACACACGATAGTACTCACTGCCTCTACTTTCATTTCTCCTGAAGTCAATATCGGTCAAGTTGCTGATAATTATTTCCTCACGGCGAATTTAAGTTTCTCAGATAGATAGATAGATGGATACAGATGGATACATAGATATGCTTGAGTACTGGGGTGACTTAATATTTCTGATAATTTCTTCAGTGACAAAGAAGTCGCCCAGTGGCTACAATAACTCACTAACGAATTATTTTTCTGCAGACAATTTATCTTAGAGTGCGACATCCTTTACAAATTTCCATGCTTTACTGTGATGGACAGATTGTAGTTACGTTACTGTTTGACTTATTTCCCTACAGCTTTTTAAATTAACTAACGGCTTCAACATTTATGAATAATTCACAACGGAAACTGAGCCAATTAAAATATATAATAATTTACGAACAAACCACAGAGGAAAATGTACCACCCAAATGGATTTCAACACAAAATTAGAATACGTTTGCCTGTTCCGTCACTAATACAGAATATGGACCACCCTCAGTCTGTCACGACACAGAAACCCGAGTACAGTTGTCTAGGGGCAGGCAATTGTTTCTGAGAATTCGAAATAATTAAAACAAAATCAGAATACTTGTTTCAGTCGCATAATAATAGATAGGATAAAGAATATGTGCACAACAATTATTTCTATTTAGACACATAATCTTACTAAATTTCTAGTATCCAACCATTTCTTGTAGCAGATAATTAATAACACACACACACAAAAATCAAACACCAAATTACTGGGACAAAGTTTCTCTGAATTAGTGAACACTGGACTGTCAAAGGAAGCATACACAAACCTACCTCAAAAGAACGCTACCTGTGGCCTCATAAGAACAACACGTCTGGATCCTACCGGTGTGGTGGATCCAGGGAGAGGAACTGTCGCCTAAAATACCGTCGTAATTACATCTACGGAAGGAGGTGTTGGGGTTGTCAATTGACTCAAAACACCTGTATTGCAATGCGTTACTCAAAGACATTCCCCTACTACAATTCAACCTTATGGGTCGACTCAGAGCAACTGCTAACTTTCTTTTTTCTCGACTAAACAACAACACTAGTAATAATAATAATAATGATTAATAATAATAATAATAATAATAATAATAATAATAATAATAATAATAAAACAGCCAACAGTAGGTCTGCCTGCTTTGGGAGGTGTGACCCAGGGCTAAGTTAGTTAATCCATTGTACAGGCGGCATCAAAACTCCTGTCTCCTTTCCTGCTTTTTTCTCGGTGCATTCTGAAAATCTGAGGTGACTTCGCAGCAACTGACACTGATGACTTCATTGGCCTCAGATCAAAGTCATAAGCGCCGGTTGCTGCAGGTTTTCAAAATCCGTGAAGAGGTAGGCGGGAAAAGTGACGACCGCTGACTCTGAGTGTACTTGGTGTCAACAAACAGCCTACCAGCTTATTATGTCTCATTCACAATAACGTTATATTTTTAGACCAACATCGTATCATATCTGACAGTAACAGTAACCTGAACTAGATACTGTATACTGTTATGCATTAATATCCACACGAAAAAACAACTTGCATCTCAAAAAAGATCAGATGCAAATGGCATTATCACTATTTTTTTCATATATCAATACACATAACACTTTTAATTGTTGTTTTTGCTCTGCAGACACGTCACTGTTAACAATAGATGATGTACATTCATCCGCATTTCCCTTATTCACCTCCTGGATCGCTCTTCCCCTCCCCCCCTCCATTTTTTTTGGAGGGGAGGGTGCTCGATGTATTGGTCATTGCTTTCCTCCTTCCCTTCACTCGTCCCTCCAGTTCACCGATTGTTTTTCTCACTCTGTCCCTCTCCCCCACTCTACACTGCACTACCTCCACCCTACCTAAGCCTCTCCTCTGCCCTCCTTCACGTACGTATTTGGAGTTCACGTGCATGAGAAACTGGCCATAGATTTACTTTGGAAATTGAGGGAAAAAATGAATTGGTAAGTTGGAGTAAGTCTTTTTTTTGGGGGGGGGGAAACGAGTCAAGGCAGGAGCCAGATAAAGAGGGACAAAATATGACAGTTTGGTAGGTGTGTGTGTGATTAGTGAGTTATGTTATTTTCATTTATATGTTTTGGATATTTGTTCCTGACGATTTTACTCACTTGATAAAAACCCTATGCAGTGAACCCGTGGACCTTTGCAGACTTCCCAGTACGAGTATTGTGTGTGTAAATAATAATAATAATAATAATAATAATAATAATAAGTGGCATTGAGAGTAAGGTATGGTATCCACATATTAAGATGAATATGGGGAAGTTGGGTGTGACTAAAAACCTGAAAATTATTAGACTTTGCTTTATTATTGATTTGTTGTGTGTAAAAAGGTGCAAAAAACGTGGCCTCCTCACTACGATACGGCATTCACACATGGCGCATTGTGGAAGGTCGGGTAGGACGGGGGAATCGGGAACCTTGGAACGTTAAGTTTTCTGTTTCCCATAGGCTGCAAGACTGGAAAATAAACAGTAACCAGCATACTCCACTATACTATTCACAGACTATATTGCTTTGCTCGGAAGATGAGGATATGGAATGTTGAAAGTTGGTAAGCTTTGTGCCTGGAAAGTCGCACAAACGAAGGTGACCGGGTCACAGGAGTAATCTGTCCAGATATAATCATGGAGAGGTGGGAACATGCCACTAAACCCAAAGTATCCATCGGAACACTAATGGAGATTGCAGTTAAAAGGAAGTTTATAGTTTCCTCATCGTTTGCCCTTCCGCCATTCCTCTTTTCTAGAGATCTCTTACCACTACGTGTATATTCACCACCAGGGTCTCTAGTTAAGTTTGCCAGGTATATAATGTTACCCATTTTTTTCTCTGCGTCTGGCTGCAGGTCTGCCTCTTTATTTAGAAAGCCAGATTGTGGTAGAGACTTCCCGTATTTACTTAGTTTATTTCTTCGCCAATTCACTTGGTACAATTGTTCACTAAATATTTGCCTCCAGATGTCTCTCTTGAGTCATGTAAAGTCTTTTATGGAGTCAAATATTTAACCTTCTTTACTGGATCGTATTTACTTAGTTTATTTCTTCGCCAATTCACTTGGTACAATTGGTCACTAAATATTTGCCTCCAGAGTCTTGTAAAGTCTTTTATGGAGTCAAATATTTAACCTTCTTTACTGGATTGCTTCCACATTTTTTTTTTCTGCGTCCATCCGCTCCTCACTTTCTTGCACTGTGCGCTTCTCTCTTTCTCTCTCAAGTTATAAAGATTCCCAGCAATTTTCAACAGACCTGGGAAGAAAAAGAATGATCGGTTAGTACTTCACGTCAGGGAAATGAAAAAGCAACAAGGAACAGAGGCTTAATACATTTTCCCTGATCTTGTGTTCCGCCAAAAACATCTGCTAACAGGAAGCAGCCATCCCTCACAAAATCTCATTTTTCAACTCCTCCCTCTTTTTTATTTCACTCTTCTTACCGCCAAGTTAATATTCCCAGCTTAGGAGGGATCTTTACTGATGAAATATTTGATGAATAGGGAGGGGAGAAAAACTAGATTAAGAACAAGATGTAAGAGCAACACAGGTGAGCGTGTAAAGGAGGATGGTGGGTTATAGAGAGAGTGGTTATCAGTAAGGAAAGAAATGTTTAAGAATCTTTCATGGAGTTAACCTCTCATAAGATGTAAATACCAGCCAGTAAAGTGACATTGTGGCTTAACTCCTTCAATCTTTCTACGTGTTTTTTTATTTTTTTATTATAGCAACCCTCATATTTCATTAAGTTTTTGGAAGACCTGCTGTCGTGAAGGAACTACTGAATCCTTTATCTAATCTCTCCAGCTCGAAAAATCTCTGAAAAGAAGAAGTAGGTCGTTTGTAGTCAGCAAAATTAAAGTGAAAACTACGTCATGGGAGTAAAATGATAAAGCGAAGTCATACTTTTTATCTTTAGTGTAAGCATTTTCTTTTTTTTTTAATAGTTCCAATGTACCTCCAATTGTTTTTCTTGGAGCTGCGGTGGAAGGGACAGAGTCATTTCTCAACACCAGCGAACTCTTTAACCAAGTGCTGATGCGGGTGTCAGGAGGTGGAGGAAGGCAGGAATGGATGGTTGTGTGGAGTGTGAGGAATGGCGCTGTTCTCACCTCCTGGAGAAACACTGCACACATTTTGCCTGCTGGCGTATTTGGAGGGTTCGCTGGATTTCTGTATTTCCCAGTTAAATTGTGGCGTGAAGCAAACCTGATGACATGTTTTCTAGTCTGTTTTTACTATTTCTTCTATTTCCAAAATGTCTTATTCAGCTTAAGGAGATGAAACACACTTTTCCTTGCATGCTACATCTACACCAGCCCGCCAAACACATTATTTCCCAACCACGCCACTCCAATGTAAACAAGTGTGGTCTGACTTCTCATCGACATACAAGATCCAGAGTTAAAAGATATAATTACTTCGTCCGTCCGGCCCCCCTCACCCACTCCTGTCCAAGGCGCACCCGTTACCAAGGAGACAAAATATTAGGGGTTCCCGTCAACCCTGGGAGGTACTACAGTAAAAGTGAAGTGTGGATCCAAGCCAATTATCATCCTTCAGGAAAACATTTAGCCGTAAGTAAAAAGAATGAAATCCCGATCTGAGATTCAGATTTTTACAGACCTTATAACGCATCCTAGACTTCCTGATTTCCAACAGCTTTCAGGAACTTTCGGGAAGAATACAGCTGGTTCTTGGCACTTGGCTTAGATTCCAGTCCATAGAAAACATCAGCTGTACTATGCTAGCTCTCATATGGGGATTTCTAAAGAGGAAGTACAGGATAATTTTCAAATGTACGAGTATGCAGGAGAATCATAGAGGAGGTAGTAAAGGTTTCCCAGCAAAGGAGAGCTTGTCCTAGAACCGCTTTAGGGCTGACAGTGCTGTTGTTTACACGCATCTCTAGGACTATAGTTCTTTCAAATTAACCTGGCCCAGATTTTCGTGTTGTTTTGTAGTTCAGTGCATGTAGCTCAGTGGCAAAAAATGTCAATATCTCTTCCAAAGCACTTCTTCATGACTAGCATTATTCTCTGGTGTTCGTCTACCGTTACAACTCACTATCCAAGAAGGAAAGACATCAATTTTAAGCCAAGTTAGAGTAAAATGAATATATCTATGGAATTGTTAGCGTTTGCTGTGAGCCTCTGTACTGCACAGAGTGACTTGCTGTGGAATGAGGCTGTTTTACTGTGAGTGTTGGCTTTCCGCTCCGTTAAACTTCCCGCCTCTCACTGTATCGTCTCATCCTTTATTCACCCTTAGTCCTTGATTTATTTTCACTTTGTTTTATACTTTTCTCTCCCCGTTCATGTTGGAATTTATCTCGATTTCGCTTTTTTCACCGCTGTTTTGTTTTTCACGTGTCTTTGCACATTTCTGTTCTGCTACGGTTTCTTTTTCTTCCCCCATTTTTTATACTGACTTCCGCTGTTTCTGATCGCTTGGTTTCAAAACCTCCCCACCTTCTCATCTCGCTGGCTACTACATTGTCCTCTCCGGTTTTCTTTACATTTTTTTTTACCATCTTACTTTTCCTTTTTTATATTTCTTTATCCCTTTATTTATTCTCCTTTACGATATCCACTTCTCTTCCTTTACTCACCTACAAATCTCGTTTCTTCCACTTCCCTGCCAATATGTTCATCATCCTTCATCCTCATCTTGCGTCTTCATGAGGTTATCCATTCCATCTCATCTCCCCTTTTCTCCCTCTTGAATCCTCTGCCTCATCTCACCTCCCTCCTAGTCTTTTACGCATCTTTTTATTAAACTGCATTTCTACCCACCTGCCCATTCTGGCTTCATTGTCTGCGCTGTATTTTTCCCTTCAATTCCCAGTCCTCTTTTCTTCTTACTACCTTCTCCCATTCTTCTTTTCTTTCTCTCTCTATTTCTTATCAATTTTTACTGTCCTTTGCAATTGTTATTCTTATTATGGTCAACATAATTCTAGTCCTTTCAGTACCTCCTACGTGTATGTTCCGAAAGTAAAAAAATATGCTAAGTTAGTTGGTGTGCATATGAGTGTACGTTTGGGAAGGACTGCCTGATGACTCCTAATTTCTTCCTCCTATGTGTACACGGTGTTCTGTGTATCGTCCCGTTTTATATAGTGTGTTGTAGGCACGGCTCAGTCTGCGGGTGTGGGCAGGGCAGATGTTATTGTCTACCTTTGAAATCATTAACCATCCTCGCAGCCATAAGAAGTAAAACAGGAGAAAAAGAGGGAAATGAAAGAAAGTAAATGGAAATGAAAGATATAAAGGAAAAGGAGAGGAAATGAAGTAAGGAAAAGGAAGTTAAATAAGGAAAGGAAAGGAAAGAGAGAAAGGAAAAGGAAATTAAAGAAAGAAGGAAAGAGAGACGTATACACTAAATGGCACGCCAGTGTTTTGGGAAGGTATGGTATAAAAGATGCTAAGTAGACCGCTAGAAACTCTAACTCATCCGTCTCCGCAACACAAGTAAATTGGCCGCATAAAACTTGCTGGGGCGCCATATTTGAACCGCGCTGTCTATTCTGTTTACATTTGGGTACGCGTCGAGAATGACTTTTTCCCGATACACACAGCAAACGCAGCCTTGGTCACGTTTGATGCCCTTGTTGTGCATGCATGTCAAAGCCTCTGTTTGTGCCCGCGACGTGCGTGTTTTTTTTATATGGACTTTCCCCCGACCAGGATAAATATTTACTCCACCACCGACGAGCGAGGGACGTTGTGTTTCACCGCTGTCTGCTTGTTTGCCTCTCGACCATCAACGATTTGCACCACTGTCTGCTTTTTTGCCTCTCCGCCACCGACAGTATTGATCTCTGTCTGCTTGTTTGCCTTTCCACCACCTACGGCTATCACCACTGTCTGTTTGTCTCCACCACCGACGGGCGAGGGACGTCCTGCTTTCACCACTGTCTGTTTGTTTGTCTACCCACTGGACCATCTCCCTGACTCCACCGACGTATAATTTTGGTATCATTCCCGCAATAACCAGATAAAACTCACATTAAGAGACCATCAAATTGGTGAACGTCTTAATAAAAGCTGTTTTATTTATGAGTCCGATCCTGGGCTTACGTTTAAACACCCCGTTCCCTAAGGCCCAGCTTTCCTCCTGCGTGCCACAAACCTTCACATATCACCACTTTGTCTCTAAAACCCCCCACCGCCCATATTGAATACATGTTAGGGCTATCTCATGCAAGAATGATGAACTCCCCCAGTTCGAAAACTCTCTTCAAAACTGAAAAATAAAATCGTATTGGGTAGCTGGAATAGCAGAAAACAAATATATCATTCGACTGAAGGGGTTGAATAAAAAATAAATAAAGGCAGGTGGGTTATAGATATTCCACCTGACGCAGCGATGAAGTGATTACATTTTAAAAACAATAACAATGAACGTGGTGAAGATCTGTGTTCTATCCATTTTTAACCGATGACATGTTTTTCACTCTATTCTTGCTACTGGTAAACGATCTTTTCTGTTTGGGGAGACCTTCCATAGCGAAGATGTTATTGGGGATCATTTATAAAACTTTCGCCACCAAAAATCGCATTACGAGTAGAACTGATGAAATTTGATGACTGCAAAAAACATGATATAAAATACGTTATCGAAAATAGAGGTTAAGTTCCTTCCTCATTACCGCCATTGTCGAAGGTGGAACTGGTTTTCTGCCAGCCCTGCCTGTTTGTGTGTGTGCATAAGGAAGTACTTTCGCACTCCAGTGTACTTTGTAACAGCGATCATTAACAGAGATAGATGAAACACTGCAGCGAAGTGACAGAAATTGGAGGATGTCAAAGAAGCAAAAGGAATTACGAAGACGAAAAGACACTGATTTGTCCGTATAGCTGAGTGTTAACAGCTCTTCTTTCAATACAAAGTTTAGTTTATAAAGGAGGGCATAAGACTTCTGCACCGAGCCAGCAGACGCACGAAGTTAATATCTCGGGAATGGGTCAGCATATGCAAGCAACGAGCAGTTGTTTTTGCATGAAAATTATAGATCACAAAACTATGAAACTATTGAAAGACCGTGAAGTATATACTGAGCTCTTCTCAATAGGGTGGAGTCAAAGGCTTTTCGTCTCATTAACTCTCTTCTTACTGGCTCCCTTCAACCTCTGTCTCTTCGCCGTACTGTTGCATCTTTATCTCTCTTCTATCGCTGCTTCAATGGCCACTGTTCCTCTGAACTGTCTGCTTGCATCCCTCCACCTCTACGACGGACGTGTGGCACCCGTCTAGCAACAAACTCTCATCCCCTTTCTGTTCAACTCTCTAATGCAAGAGTTAACCGTTACTCCCAGTCCTTCATCTATGCAACAGGTCAACTCTGGAACTGTCCCCCTCTGTCTGTATTTCCTGCTTCCTGTGATCTCCAGTCTTTCAGACGCAGTGTGTCCACGCATCTCAAAATGAACGGATCTTGAATTTAGCTCTGTTTTGTACTGTTTTTTTTTTTTTCTTGGATGGGACAGTTTGCGGGCTCCTGGCCTTTAGCTCCTTCTTCCTTGCATAAAAAAAAGGAAGGTAAAAGAAACTAAATTTTGACAAAATATGCATGGCAAGGTCTCTTTGGGTACAGTCAGAAATAACTTCCTGCTTTGCTATCCTTGCTTTCAACTCAGAGAACAATTATGTTAGTTACAAGTATATCCTGTCCTATAACAGTCTCGAAAGGATCATTAG